>JAJIBD010039077.1:0-45238 GCA_021461705.1 Cryptotis parvus | reverse complement strand
TAAGAACTTTACAAGAAGAAAAAAAACAACCCCATCAAAAAATGGGGAGAAGAAATGAACAGAAACGTCAACAAGGAAGAAATTCGAATGGCAAAAAAACATATGAAAAAAAGCTCATCATCACTAATCATCAGAGAGATGAAAATCAAAACAGCAATGAGATATCATTTTACACCACAGAGCCTGGAACATATTCAAAAGAGCAAGAACAACAAGTTCTGGCGTGGATGTGGGGGAAAAGGGGACACTCATCCATTCATTGTTGGTGGGAATGCCGGTTGGTACAGCCTTTCTGGAAAACAATATGGACATTCCTCTAAAGACTAGAAATTGAACTCCCATTTGACCAGCTATACAATTCCTGGGAATATACTCTGGAAGCCAAAAATACGCGAGCGGAAACACCATCCCTACTTTTATGTTCATAGCAGCATTATTCACAATAGTCAGAATCTGGAAACAACCAGAGTGCCCGAAAATCGATGACTGGATAAAGAAGCTTTTGGTACATCTACACATTGGAATACTATGCAACTGTTAGGAAAAATGAAGTCGTAATATTTGCCTATAAATGGATGGACATGGAGAAGATTATATTGAGTGAAATTAGCCAGAAGGAGTGAGACAGATACAGAATGACTGCATTTATTTGCATGACATAAATATATATGTACATATTATGATACCAATATCCAAGGTCAAGTGAAACATGTATCAGGAGGTCTTGTCAAAGGTGGAAATTATCACAAACATGTGGGATTCAGAGGCTAGGTAAGACAGAAAATGGAACAGTGTGCTAACAATTGTCGAGGGTACTAATGCCAACCTAGAACTGAGCATTAAATAGAGGCAAAAGATACACATGACAACCCTTTAATGTATGTTATGTAATCCATAGTCTGGAAGGGAATGAAAAGAGAAAGAGAGAGAAAGGGAAAGAAATAAAGAACCTGCCATGGAGGCAGGCTTGGGGAGGCAGAGGGAACCGGGGCATTTGTGGTGGGAGATGGGTACTGGTGGAGGGATGGGTGCTGGAACACTGTATGACCAAAACCCAAATATGAACTTTTTAGTTGTATATCTTTGTAATTTGTATATCTCACAGTGGTATAATAAAAATACTTTAAAAAATACTAGCAAACAGAATCCAAAGTCTCATCAAAAAGATTATACAGCATGACCAAGTAGGATTCATCCCTGGAATGCAAGGTTGGTTCAACATTTACAAGTCAATCAAAATAATTTGTCATATCAATAAGAGAAAAAATAAAAACCATATGATCATATCAATACATTCATAGAAAGCATTTGACAAGATTCAACACCCCGTTCATTATTAAAACCCTCCAGAAAATGGGGAATTGAAGGAACCTTCATCAATATAGTCAAAGCCATCTACCAGAAGTTCACAGCGAGTGTCATTCTCAATGGGGAAAAAATTGAAAGCCTTCCCCTTCAGATCAGGGACAAGACAAGGTTGCCCCCTCTCACCTCTTTTATTCAATATAGTACTGGAAGCACTTGCCATAGCAATCAGAGAAGAAAAAGGACATTAAGGGGCATCCAGATAGGCAAGGAAGAAATCAAGCTATCATTATTCGCAGATGACATGATATTATACCTAGAAAACCCTAAACTCTCGGCCCAAAAACTCCTTAGAAACAATAGATATTTATAGTAGGGTACAAAATCAATACCCAAAGAAGTGTTTATGTGAAGATCTAGCATTAGAATGAGGATGTGATGCATGTGATGTGCAGCCTGAAAATTTGAGGTAACTGGCCAGTTTATAACAAGAGTTGTCTTTTGAGATTGTATCAGTAGAGGCGAATGAGAGTAGATTTTATAATATATAAGTCTGTTTCCTAACAAATTGCTGAATAGAGAAAAGGTTTCATTAGTAGTATTCATGATAAGAGCAATCTCAAGTATAGAATCAGACAGGTACTCATACATCTCTAAGCTGTGGTGTTCAGAAGGGTTTGCACTCTTAAGAATCGTGGTGTTCACATAAACTTAATTGTGTTGCAACCAGAAATTGCTTATGGAACAGGGATCACAGATCACAGACAAAAGAGTTTCTAGGCACAAACAGCACAGCTGTTGGGACCATGCTTGGCCTTGTTACCTTATACTTGTGCAGCAGAGGCTCTACATCACTGAGCTATCTTACAGGCCCCTGTTAGGTCTTTCAGCCTTTTTTTTGGTGGTTTGGTGGTTTCTGTTTGTTTGCTTTTTATTGTTCAGTGCTCAGGGTCATGCCCTACTTTGTTTAGAGAACCACATGGTACCCAGGATCAATGCTTGGGCTTCCACTTGCAAAGTTTGCTTTCCATTCCAATTATGTCCTATGTACCTTGCTATTTGTTTTTAAGCTTTATTAAGGCAGATTTAATAGACTTATATTAAAGTTGGAAGTATCTTTCCTACTGAAGTATGCTCCTTCTGATGTCAACACTGAATTCATTTGTATTCAACACAATCACAATCCAACATGTTGGCAAAACTCACATTTCATCTCTGTGTGAGCCCTGGTTTTATACCACCTCAGAATAACTTGCTGTCTAGCTTCATGAAGTTTTATCCTAATATCATGTGTGACTTAATGTTTATCCTAATATCATGTGTGACTTAATATTTAACCAAGAAGGATGCCTCTGCAGATTTTTAGGGCTTCTTTTCTATATATTGCTTTCCTCTTATGCTCTGTCCCATATTCCAGCCACCTCAACTTTCCTTAACCCTGATAATTGTTTTTTCAATTCAGCAATACTACAAGCTCTGATTTTGCTAATTTCTGTGATCTGTGTCTAGAAAATACCTCTAGAAAAATATCTGAGACAATCTTAGATATGATTTTTTTGTTTCCCTTTGTTCAGGGAATTGTCCCTTCACTGGCTATTGTATAATTGCCCAAAATGGTTTTTACATTCTTCTTTGTCCTGTTTTCTAGTGACATAGCAGTAGGGTAAATCAATCCTGATTATTTTATCTAAGTTGTAGTATAGGAATTGAACTTTTAAATAAGTTATTTACAGTTGCCCTTATTTTGGGAAAACAGGGCAAGAAAAGAAATTGAATATCAGGAATTGATGTTTCTTTTAACTGGAGGAGTAAGTCTTAAGAGTGCCAAGGCAAATCCTGCTCCATCTTGGCTACCCGATAAAAGCTGGGAGGAAATTTGCCATGCAAGTGAATTTCCTTCTTTCAGAGAATTCAGGTAATTGTTTAAATATGATGATTGAGCTCTAATCAGTGTTGGTAGGTTTGTGATCTAGTGATTTTTAATGATTCTGTGACTATCTTGGCTTATGTCTTTGTTAAATAATAGTCCTTTAAATATTTTCCCAGAGAAAGAATTTTGCTTTCCTTTGTAGGACACACTTTTGTGAAAATATAGATGAATGGCAGGCAATCTATGATAGTAAAAGAGCCACACAATGTTAAATATCCAGAACCAATGAATAAAAACTTAAATGAACTACAGAAAATAATAGTTCTTCGGTGTTTAAGACCTGATAAGGTAAAAAAAAAGAATATGTCTTTTCCTTTCTATTTCTTTTGAACTGTAGATGATTTGCTGTTTATAAGTTGTGCTAATACTATGTTTACAGTTATTATTATTGGTTCTTCAAACCTCACTTTACATGCTCAAAGAACTTCATGAATTCCTTGGGTTTATAGTTTTCCTCAACTTGGGAAAAATTTTAGCTATTAGTTCTTCAAAACAATTTGCCTCTAGCCCATGATTTCAGTTGATTATACATTAAAAGGCCAAAGAGATAATATGGAGTTTAAGGTGTTTTCTTTCCATGTGGCCACCCTGCTTCAACCCTCAGCAATTCATGGTCCTCCATGAGCAGTTTCAGGGATTACCTTCTGAACCCAGAGCTAGGAGTAGCTCCCACCTCAGCACCACTGGGTGTGGCCCTCAAATCAAATTAAATGAATGAATATAAATCAGACTGCTTGAAATTAAACCATGGGTAAACCTGATATGTTCAATTATTTTATTTTATGTTTTTATTATACCACCATGAGATATACAGTTACAAAGATGTTCAGAATTGGGTCTCAGTCATACCCATGGAACACTCATGGGTTCAGTATTCCAGAACCCATCCCTCCACCAGTGCCACATTCTCACCACCAATGTCCTCTAATTCCCTCCCACCCATCTCCAGTCTGCCTCTATAGCAGGCACTTTTTTCTTTTCTCTCTCTCTCTCTCTCTCTCTCTCTCTGCCTCTATCTTTCTCTCTCTTCTCTTACACATTGTTGCTTGCCCTATAGACATTTAGGGTTTATCATGTAAGTTTTTTTTGTGTATTTCAATGCTGAGTTCTAGTCTGACATTACCATTCCTCATCAGCCCCCGCCCCAGTTTGTTACAACTACAGTAATCATTACATTGTATATATGGGCAAGATGATGCCTACTTGGTCATGGTGTATAATCTTTTTGATGACCCTTTGGATTCTATTTGCTAGCATTTTGTTGAAGATCTTAGCATCTGTATTCATCAGGGAAATTGGTCTGTAGTTTTCTTTTTTTTGTGACGTCTGCTTTGGGTATCAGGGTGATATGTGCCTCATAGAAGCTATTTGGGAGTATACCTGTTTCTTCAATATCCTTGAAGAGCTTGAAAAAGTCTGGAAGTAGGTCCTTTTTAAAGGTTTGGAAGACTTCACTGGTGAATCCTTCTGGACCTGGGCTTTTGTGTTTGGATAGACTTTTGATTACTGATTCAGTTTCTTTGATGGTGATAGGTTTGTTGAGGTATTCCAAATCTTCTTGATGCAGCCTTGGAAGACTGTAGAAATTCAGGAATTTTCCATTTCTTCTAGGTTCTCTTGTTTTGTGGCATACAGACCCTCAAAGTGATCTCTGATGATCTTTTGAATCTCTTTGGTTTCTGTTGTGATGCCCCCTTTTCATTTCTGATTCTACTTATTTGGTTTCTCTCTTTCCCTTTCTTTATGAGTCTTGCAAGTGGTTTGTCAATCTTGTTTATTTTTTCAAAGAACCAGCTCTTGGTTGATCTTTCTGATTGTTTTTTGGGATTCTATCTCATTGACTTCTGCTCTAAGTTTTATTATCTCTTTCTTCCTGCCTGGGTTAGGCTCCTTTTGTTGGTTACTTTCTAAGATCTTAAGCTGTGAGACCAGACTGTTTATGATGGCCCTTTCTTCTTTCCTGATGAATGCTTGCAGAGCTATGAACTTTCCTCTTAACACTGCTTTTGCTATGTCCCACAAGTTCTGATAGTTCGTGTCTTCAGTTTCATTCATTTCCAGGAATTTTTGAATTTCCTCTTTGATTTCTTTTATGACCCACTCTTTGTTCAGCAGTGAGCTGTTTAGTTTCCAGGAGTTTTGGTATGACTATCTGTTTCTGTGTGTGATTAACTTCTATTTTCAGTGAATCCTCTGAAAAAATAGTTGACACGATTTCTATCTTCTTTATTTTATGGAGGTATGTTTTGTGGCTCAGCATGTGATCTATCTTGGAGAATGTTACATATGCACTGGAGAAAAATGTGTATTCTTTTTAGGAAGGATGAAAATAAAAATTGCTGGCCCCTTGTTGAGTGCTTATATGTTTAGGAGTGTAATTTCTTCCTGATATACATATCCCTTAATTATTAACAAATGACCTTCACTGTCCGTTTTAACCCTTTTCAGCCTGAAATCTATGCTGTCTAATACTAGTATGTCCATAAAGGCCTTTTTTGGAGGAGTTGTTTGCATGGAGAATTGATTTCCAGCCTTTCACTTTGAGTCTGTTTGCTTTGCTTGTTCAGATGCATTTCTTGTAGACAGAAGAATGTCGGATTTAGTTTTTTAATCCATTTTGCCACTCTGTGCCTCTTAATTGGTGCATTTAGACCATTGACATTGAGAGAGATTATTGTCATGAGATTTTGCACCATCTTTCTGTTTAAACTTGTGCTTTGGGGGATTTGTCTTATTTTACAGTAGTCCTTTCAGTCCTTAAATTTTTCAGTCCTTCTTTTAAAGATGGTTTTGAGTCTATGAAGTTTTTTAGCTGTTGCTTATCCATGAAGTGGTGTATTGTCCCTTCAAATCTGAATGTGAGTCTAGCTGGGTAAAATATTCTTGTTGAGTCCTTCATTTCATTGAGTCTTTTTTTTTGCTTTTTTTTGGGGGTGGTCAACTCCTGGCAATGCTCAGGGGTTTCTCCTGGCTCTGCACTCAGGAATTACTCCTGGTGGTGCTCGGGGGACCATATGGGATGCCAGGGATCAAACCCAGGCTGGCATGGGCGGCCGTGTGCGAGGCAAATGCCCTACCCACTGGGCTATCACTCCAGCCCTTTTTTTTTTGGCTTTTTCATTGAGTCTTTTCACAATGTCCCACCATTGTCTTCGGGTTCGAAGTGTTTCATCTGAAAAGTCTGCTGTGATTCTTAGGGATGCTCCTTTGTATGTGATTTCCTTCTTTGATCTTGCTGCTTTCAGTATTTTATCTCTATCTGTGGTTTTTGTCATTTTAAATGGGATGTGTCTTGGAGTATTCTTATAGGGTTTCTTTTTTAGCTGGTACCCTTCAGGCCTCCTGAATCTGGGAGCAAAGGCTCTTTAATTCTGGGAACTTTTCAGTAATGATGGCTTTGACAGTTGCTTCTTCATCTGGATTATCTTCTTGTCCTTCTGGGACCCCAATGATCCTTATGTTATTCCTTTTAACTTCATCCCAATTATCTCTTGTTGTTTGTTCATTTATAGTGAATCTTTATTTTCCATCTTCTGCTGTTGTTTAGAGAGTCTCTGTATATCATCTTGGAGCTCACTAATTCTTTCTTCAGCAGTTGTTACTCTGCTGCAGAGGCCTTCCAGTAAGTTTTTTATTTCACTTATCACATTTTTAATATCTGTAATATCTGCTTGTATTTTTGTTTAAATTTTCCTCATTTCTTCTCTCATATCCTCTTCTCTTTTATTCACTTTGTATTCCTTTGATTCTTTAAGCTCTTTATGCATCCTTAACAGTTCTTTCCTAGATTCCTTATCAGAGAGGTTATATAGCTCATCATTATAATTTGGCTCAACTGGGCTAGCAGCTTCATTCACTGAGCTTGGTGGAGTTCTGCATTGCTTTACCATTACGACCTTTTGCCATTTGCAAACTGAACTTATGTGGCTAGATAGTACAGTTAGGGGGTGCCTAGGCTATTTCCCGAGTTTTGTGGGAGGAGAGAAATGTTGGAGTTCTATGTTCACTGAAATCTTGGAACACTTTACACAATGTAGTTCGTCTGAGTGGTTTTAATTTTTTGCGTTGGTGTCTGGAGGGACGGTCCTCCAGCACAGGGGGATCACAGACCTGAGATAGTGGGTGGCAGGGTGATGGGATGGCAGTGGCTGGGGGAGGGAGGTGGCAAGCCTCTTCGCAGTGGTTGGTCACGCTTCAGGTCATCCGTCTGTTCCCTTTGTGGAGTTCCCGGATCCTAATGAGGCTACTTAGAGTTTATTCCTAGCCTTGCATGAACTCTTCTAGCTTCATAAATACCCAGTCGTTCTTTGTCTGGGCTTATGTATGTGCACCATAGTATTTAGCAGAGATTCAGGGTTCTCTTATGCATATTTCAGGGTTCTCTTATGCATCGTATCCATTTTATGATGGATAGTTCTCTAATTTCAACTCTAAAAGTTCTGGTGTCCTCATTCTTCTTGAACTCTTCATTCCTGCCTTCACTTGTATCACTTGTCTTCCTGTTCATCATCGATTTGCTCGAGCAGGCACCAGTAACATCTCCAAATGTCCTGTCTCATGCTAGTAGAGCCCAAGGGCATCTGCTTGCTCCAGGAACATAAAGAGCTTCAAACCATTCCATCAGGTCATGGGAATGAGGTCTATAATTGTTACTGGTATTTGGCATATCAAATACGACACAAGTAGCTTGCCAGGCTCTACCGTGCGGGTGGCATACTCTTGTCACCTCTGATCTCCAGCATTTATTGATGAGCCAGACTGTGATCAGCTCTTCTGCTGGGTGGAGTTCTGATGAGAGGGAAGTCCGGATGTGGAAAATGGCGGCCCTCATAGAGTGGGTGGTCATATGGCTTCTTGCGAGGCTCTGCTGGGGTGGCGGGCCAGGGCTAGAACCTGTGATCCTTCCCGGCGCCTCTTGATCAGCTGGACACAGGGAGAGCTGGTAGCAGCTCTGCCCCATGTCTGTGAGTCTCTGGATCAGCATACCTGGGCCAGACTTGAAAAAGACTGCTTCAGGGTAAGTCTCGATGAGCCGAGCTGTGATCAGTTCTTCTGCTGGGTGGGGTTCTTATGAGAGGGGAGTCCGGATGTGGAAAATGGCGGCCCTCGTGGAGTGGGGGGTTGTCTGGCTTCTTGTGAGGCTCTGTTGGGGTGGCAGGCCAGGTCTAGAACATGCCATCCCTCCCTGTCACCTCTTGATTGGCTGGTCACAGGGAGAGCCGGTCATTCCTGCCTTCCCAGGAGTTAATACTTGAGGTTACTCCTTTAAAAGCATTTCCAATGCTTTACATCCTAGAATGTAAGAATGACTTTCTTTCCCAGAAGAAAGTCAAGGAAATGATAAACTTTATTTTGTTTCCTTTTCCTGAGGAATCTTAAACCGTCAACAGCTGTAGTCTAAATAACCCGGTATCTAAAAAACACTGCTTTATTGTTATTTTTTAACCATTAAGCTATGTTCATGGTAAATTGAGTTCTTTGAGATCATCTAGAAACTGAAGTTTCTTCTTTCATAATTAAATAAGTCTCTAGAGCCGTGGTTTTCAACATTTTTATACCAGAACCAGTATGTGTGGAGTCCATGTGAAAGCAGTTTATAACCACTGTGAGAGATCAGTTTCTTATTTACTTCCTCCCATATTTACTTCCTCCCATCCTTCCTTTCCTTCCAACCTGTACTGGTCATGGGCTGGCAGCTAAAAACCACTGTTCCAGAGTGTGCTCCTTATAAGCAAGAGAGAAGCTTACTCATGAAAGCAATCTGTTGAGGGAAACAGTTTTTCATAAAACATAATCTGGAAGCTAAGTAGATAGTTTCTACTTGCATGCCTTGGCCATCATCACATCTAGCTGCAAAGAAAGCTTGAAAATGTTGGAGTTTTTAATCACCAAAATGAGAACGAGGGAACAAGTTTTAGTCTAGGCTCTATTGAATGATGTGGAGCATCTTCTTATAAGTTTATGATCTATATTTTATTTTCTATAAACTGTTTATCTCCTTTGCTGATTTTTAGTTTTGTCTAATATATTTATATAGATATTTTATGTTTATCAGGGGAATCATAAGTATTTTGTGATATGTTAGGTACTGTATTTGTCTAGTAGTCTTTCACTTTTGTTGGCTTTCAGAAATAATCAAAGGTGTTCTATAAAGTAGTAACTACTCTGAGGATCATATCTTTCTATCTTCAACAGATTACACCAGCTATAACAAATTATGTAACAGACAAACTAGGGAAAAGTTTGTAGAGCCTCCACCATTTGATCTTGCAAAGAGTTACTTGGATTCAAATTGTACCATTCCCTTAATATTTGTGCTCTCTCCAGGAGGCGGATCCCATGGCCAGTAAGTGCATTACCATAATCTTTTAAGAAATTAGAAAGAAGTCATCTTGCTCAATATCTATTTCTTATAAAATTGTAAATCTAGTATATATAAGGAATAACTAGAATTTTCCACAACTAAATCCTATATACTAAAATATAAGGCATATTTTATAACCATATACTTAGCAGAGAAGCTATTTATTTATTTGTTTTGTACCACACCCAGCAAGCTCAGGACTTACTTCTGGCTCTGCTCAGGGAAATATTCCTGGTGGTGCTCAGAGGACCAGATGGAGATCAAATCTGGGCTGGCGTCAAGCAAGACAAGTGTCTTGTCCACTGTACATCACTTTGGCCCCTAAAACTCTTTTTGTACCATTTTAGGCCTACTGAAATTTGCAAATGATAAGGACATGTCTGGAAATAGTTTCCAAGCTATTTCACTTGGACAGGGACAAGGACCAATTGCAGCAAAAATGATTAAAGCAGCCACACAAGATGGAACATGGGTTTGTCTACAGAATTGTCACCTTGCTGTTTCCTGGATGCCTGTGTTGGAAAAAATATGTGAAGATTTTAATGCTGAAGACTGTAACCCATCCTTTAGACTTTGGCTCACAAGTTACCCATCTCCCAAAGTACGTTTATTTTCTATGATGTTCAGTATATTTACTTAGCTTTCAGTTACATTGTATGTGAGAGGTTTAACCAAAAATTATTACATGGTTACCTAAAATATTTTTTAAATATTTCTGAAGAATATCTTCATATCTTTTTCACATGGATTATTTGGTATTTTATTTATGCATTTATTTATATATATTTATTTTATATTTTATTATACCACATGAGATGTACAGTTATAAAGAAGCTCATGTTTGGGTCTCAGTCTTACAGTGTTCCAGCACCCATCCCTACACCAGTGCCCATATCCCCCGCCACATGTCCCCATTCCCTCCCCCTCATCTAGCCTGCCTCTATGACAGGTTCTTTATCTCTTTTCTCTCTTTCTCTTTCTCTCTTTCTCTTTCTCTCTTCCTTCTCTTACACACTGTGGATTACAATGCATACTTTTAGAGGTTATCATGTGTATCTTTTTGCCTGTATTCAATGTTCAGTTCTAGGCTGGTATTATCACTTTCAACAATTATTAGCACACTGTTCCCTTCTCTGTCTTACCTAACCTCTGACTCCCACACGTTTTTGGTAGATTCCACCTTTGAGAAGACCTCTTGATCCATGTTTTGCCTGACCTTGGATTTTGGTTTCATATAACATATATATAAATATATATGTATATATAAATATGTATTCTAAATATAAATATATATAGTATAAATATATTCATACATGGCAAAGCCTGGCAAGCTACCCGTGTCATATTTGACATGCCAAATACCAGTAACAATTATAGACCTCATTCCCATGACTTTATGGAATGGTTTGAGGTTCTTTATATTACTGGAGTGGGCAGATGCCCTTGGCTATCTCACATGTGACAGGACATATTGAAATGTTACTGGTGCCCAGCTCGAGTAATCGATGATCTACAGGAAGTTAAGTGATCAAGTGATATTCATACATATATATAAATATATATTTATATCATGCAAATAAATGCAGTCATTCTAAATCTGTAATTTCCCTTCTGGTTAATTTCACTCAACATGATCCTCTCCATGTCCATCCATTTATAGGCAAATTTCATAACTTCATTTTTCCTAACAGCTGCATAGTATTCCATTGTGTAGATGTACTAAAGTTTCTTTATCAAGTCAGTTCTTGGGCACTCTGGTTGTTTCCAGATTCTGACTATTATTAATAGAACTGCTATGAAAATAAAAGTGCAGATGGTGTTGCTGCTATGTGTTTTTGGCTTCCCAGAGTATATTTCCAGGAGTCCTATGGCTGGGTCGAATAGGAGCTCAATTTCTAGTCTTAGGAGGAATATCCATATTGTTTTCCACAGGGCTGTACCAGTCCACATTCCCACCAAGAATGGATGAGTGTCCCCTTTCCCGCATCCATGCCAGCACTTGTTGTTCTTGCTCTTTTGGATCTGTGCCAGTCTCTGTGGTGTAAAATGATATCTCATTGTTGTTTTGACTTGCATCTCCCTGATAATTAGTGATGATGAACATTTTCATATGCCTTTTGGTCATTTAAGTTTCTTCCTTGTTAAAGTTTCTGTTCATTTCTTCTCCCCATTGTTGAGAAATTGTGTGCACTGGATAAAATTGTGTATTCAGCTTTTTTCTGGGGTGAAAAGCCCTGTATATATACAACCATCTCTCTTTCTTCCATTTTCTCCTTCAGGCCAATGTTTCCTTAGTGCGTTTCAGTCTTTTTGATCTATCAATAGTTGATAAAGTAGTGTTGGAGTCTCCAATTCTTATTGTGCTGTTAATGTCTTCTTTGAGGTCTATTAGCAGTTGTTTTAAGTATTTTTTGCTGGTCCCTCATTGGGTGTGTATATATTTAGGAGTGTAATTTCTTCCTGATGTACATATCCCTTAATTATTAAGAAATGGCCTTCACGGTCCCTTCTGACTTTTTTCAGTCTGAAGACTATGTTGTCAGATACTAGTATGGCCACCCAGTCTTTTTGGAGTAGTTATTTGCTCAGAAAATTGTTTTCCAGTCTTTGACTTTGAGGCTCTGTTTGCTCTATGTTCAGATGCATTTCTTGTAGGTAGCAGAATGTTAGATTTGGTTTTTTAATCCATTTTGCCACTCTGTGCTCTTAATTGGTGCATTTAGGCCATTGACATTGAGAGAGATTATTTTGTGCCATCTTCTTGAATAAGGTTGTGTTGTTGTGCTTTTGGGGTTTGTCTTTTCGTATAGTATTTCCCTCAGTCCTTCTTTTAAAGTTGGTTTTGAATCTGTGAAGTTCCTGAACTGTTGCTTATGCATGAAGTTGTGTATCTTTCCTTCATATCTGAATGTGAGTCTAGCCGAGTAAAGAATTCTTGGTGAGGCCTGCAGTTCATTAAGTCTTTCCACAATATCCCTCCATTGTTTTCGGGCTCAGAGTGTTTCATCTGAGAAGTCTGCTGTAAATCTTAGGGATTTTCCTTTGTATGTGATTTCCTTTTTTGATCTTGCTGCTTTCGGTATTCTGTCTCTATCTATAGTTTTTGTCATTCTAATTAGGATGTGTCTTAGAGTATTCTTATTGAGATTTCTTTTAACTGGTACCCTATCAGCCTCTTTAATCTGGGAGCAAGCCTTCTTTAGTTCAGGGAACTTTTCAGCAATGATGGCTTTGACAGTTCTTCATTAGGGTTTTCTTCTTGCCCTTCTGGGACCCCAATGATCCATATGTTATTCCTTTTAACGTCATCCTGATTATCTCTTTTCTGTTTGTTAGTTGTGAGTCTTTTTTTCCATCTTCTGCTGTTGTCTAGAGAATCGTTGGGCCTTGTCTTGGAGATCACCAATTCTTTCTTCAGCAGTTGTTACCCAGTGTGCTTTTCATTTCACTTACCACATTTTTATTATCTGTCATTTCTGCTTGTATTTTGGTCTGCATTTTATTCATTTCTGCTCTCATGTCCTCTTGTATTTTATTGATTTTGTATTCCATTGCTTCTTTGAGTTCCTTATGCGTCCTTAACAATTCCTTCCGAAATTCTTTATCAGAGAGGTTATATAGCTCATCATTATTGCTTGGCTCATCTTGGCTAGTGACTTCATTCACTGAGCTTGATGGAATTCTGTGTTGCTTTACCATTACAACTATGGTAGATTGTAAATGTGTGTTCTTGGGTGGCTAGATGGTACAGTTAGTGGCTGGGTTGTTTGCAGATTCTGAGGTAGGTGGCAAGTTTGGACAAATGCTCACTGGTACCTCATGTAAGATAAATAGTAAGTATTTCACGTGGTTTTGGGTTTTGGGATGTGGGTGGGTGGTTCTGCTGGTGGTGCAGGGGTCAGAAGGGGGATGAGAGGCATTTGCGGAGCTGGGAGGAAGTGGTTTGGTAGCAGGTCTGGGGCTCTGTGCGCCTCGGTTCCGTTGGTGAAAGTTCTGGGCCTCTACCCTGGGGTTGGGTGGCTCTTCTGGTGGTGCAGAATTCACACACACTTGGTAGGGGGAGGATGGGAGGCGTTTGCCCATCTTCATATCTTTTTAAAAATATAGTTTCCCTTTATTGATTTGTCTTTGGTTTATGATGTTAGAGAATTTCACCTCTACGTGTCTATAGGACTTACTACATTTACAACTAAAGTTCAATACCACCCCACCACCAAAAATCTTCTATAGTGTCCTTCTGTTCCATTGTCTTTCCCTGTGACAACCACCAGAATTTTCAGTGAGTCTTACTAGTCTAAATGAGTCTAACCAAATTAACTCCTTTTTTTGTTGTTGCAAGTTTCTTTTATTTGATTATTTATAGTACAAATTGAGTAAGATCTCCTGTTAATTGTCCTTTTAGTTAATTGTTTGCCTTTCTTAGAATAGCATCACAATTTCCACCCATTTTTGTCCCATAATCTAGAGTTAGTCTTTCTTTTTAAGAGAGTCTAAAGTTCATCTTTCTTTAATGGCAGAGTAAAATTGTCTTGGGTATATATATATATAATAATATATATATATATATATATAATAATATATATATGATTGCTTCTTTGGTTTGGGTTTGTTTGTTTGTTTGTTTGTTTCATTTTGTTTAGGGACCACACCCAGCAGAGCTTAGGGCTTTCTTCCTGGCTCTGTGTTCCGGGATCATTCTGGTTAGTCTCTCAGTTTGGCCAGGTTAAGCATCCTACTACTTTAGGATGCACTCCATCTCTGTATGCCATCGTTTCTTTATCCAGTCATCTGTAGATAGGTATTTAGGTTGAGTTCATGTTCTGGCTTTTGTATACAATGCTGTTATGGAACTGGAGCTACAAATATATTTTATTTAGTGTATGTGTATCCTTCAGGTAAGTATCTAGGAGTAATAATTTTGAAGTATATAGTATTTCTGTTTAGCTGCACTAATTTACTACCCCAGCAGTGTATCAGTGATCCTTTTTTTTCTCATCCTCACCATGGGGGGGGGGGGGGGGGGGGGGGCACAACATTTCTTAATTCCAATATTTTTGATATTAGCCATTCTCATCAGAGTGAGATGGTAGGTTATTGTAGTTGTGGTTCTTTATTATCATATCCTTAATAAATAATAAAGAAAGAAATGGTATTGAGCATCTTCTGCATGTGTATGGTCTTTGGTCTAGGGCGTGGGGATTGGCGGGCGGGGCCGGTTTGCCCCCACAGAATCATCTCTATGTCTACATTAAAGAAGTGCGTTTTTATCTTTTTAAAATTCAATAATGTACATATTTTTTAAGACTCGTGCTGGTTATCTTTAATAATGCTTTCAATTTGTCTAGTTCCCAGTAACAGTTCTACAGAATGGAGTGAAAATGACTAACGAACCTCCTACAGGCCTTCGGCTAAATCTCCTTCAGTCATATATCAGTGATCCAATTTCTGATCCTCAATTTTTCAAGGGATGTCCAGGAAAAGAACTGGTAATATATATTCTCTGAAATTTTTAAAATATATTTTAATAGTAAGAACATATGTAAATATGTTTAAACTTATTTTAATATAACCTTGTTTAATATGTTTAAACGTTTTTCACTTTAAAAATTTATTTAAACTATGATTTACAAAATACAAAGCTTTTCGCAACAAAATTGTTAGGCTCTTTGTTTAGCACCAATCCCACCACCAGTTTGCCCTCACCAATATCAGAGACCCTCATTTCCCACCCACCCCTGTCCCCATCCTGCTTCTTTAGCTGGCATCCATTATGTTGATGTACAGTGATATGGGCAGTTGATCATTACTGCCCATATCACTGTACCACTGTATCACTGTCTTCCCGTTCATCATCGATTTGCTCGAGCGGGCACCAGTAACATCTCCATATGTCCTGTCTCATGCAAGTAGAGCCCAAGGGCACCTGCTTGCTTCAGGAACATAAAGAGCCTCAAACCATTTCATCAGGTCATGGGAATGAGGTCTATAATTGTTACTGGTATTTGGCATATCAAATACGACATGGGTAGCTTGTCAGGCTCTGCCTATGCATACACTGAATAATCTATTCTATGTTGCTCATTGGGGCCACTTCCCTAAACACAGTTGGCGAATATGGTCTTAGACAAAACTCATTTGAGATTCTTAAAACTCATTGTGCCATCTGAGCCCACCATATAGGAAATTTTCAATATGTTCTCACAGACCACACATTGTGTCTACACATTTGGGTTCTATGATATGATATGAGATATATGAGATATACCAGGTTTTGAGATATTGCATGGGCGATTTGTGCCCACATGCCATGGGGGGGTCGGGCTGTGACCAGCTGTGGAGTCCAGACATTGAGGATGACTGTAATTGTGTTGCAGAAGGTTTTCTGACCTCTGAGAGTCTGTCGGGAGGGTGGGGGGGAGAGGGAGGCAAGGGCCAGAACCTGCCTCCCTTTCAGGATGCCCCATCAGCCCAGCATGGGGCGAGCAGGCAAAAGCTCCACCCTGCGCCTGAGTGCCTGGTTTCTGGCACAAAGCAGCTTAAATTTTAGATGTTTCCTAAAAATAAGAAATTGTGCCTTTCTGTTCCATTATTTTATTTACATGATTGCTCCTTTACTTTTAATATATGTTCAAGTAACATTTATCGAATGAATACATCTTAGTTTATAAGCCACTCCAGTAGTATGTTTAAGATCCAAGAATATCAATCTTATTTTCACATAATTTGTTAATTCTTCCAGCAAATGTGTGTGTCACTCTTCTACATACCAAATATAAAGCAATAAGAATAAAATATACCCACAAATTGTTTTGCCTTCATGACACTTAAATTCAAGTAATAATTTTGACATATTAATGTTTTTAAATTTATTGACATATTAATGTTTTTAAGTTTATTCAATCTTTAAATTTATTCATTTGAAACAGTACTATACATGTTTTCCCAATAAATAGCTCTTCTTTTTCCTGCCTACATTCTTTTTTTTTTGAGGGTTCTTTCTTTATTTTTTTAAATCTGGCCTACTACATTCAAACCAAGCTGTAGAACGTTTATTTAATACCTCTAGACATCTCATGAATATTACACAGATATCAGATGAATGGTGAAGGTGGCAACAGGTGATTTGGGAGCCACTGTTAATGAAACCACTGTTTGGTGAGAAATATGAATTCCAACTCCCGCATCAACCTAATATCAGATTGATGTTAATTACTGGTTACCCCATCAATTAATTACTCCATCAGTTAATTACTGGTGGAGACTAGGCTAGAAAATGTAGCTTATACCTCTAAACAAATGCAATTTACATTATTGTCAAGGGAAACCTTAGTAAAGGCAATTTCGACCATAATCCCAAGAGCTTTGGCAGTGCCACACTCCTGAAAATTCTGATTCACTAAGTCTAAGTTGGAATCTAAGAACTGCTATAAATGGGGGCTGGAGCGATAGTCCAGCAGGTAGGGCGTTTGCCTTGCGCAGCCGGCCCATGCCGACCCGGTTCGATCCCGGCATCCCATATGGTCCCCTGAGCACTGCCAGGAGTAATTCCTGAGTGCAGAGCCAGGAGTAACCCTTGAGCACTGCCGGGTGTGACCCAAAAAGCAATAATAATAATAATAATAATAATAATAATAAATTAAATTTAATTTAAAAAAAGAACTGCTATAAATGAACACTTAACAAAAAATATTCAAATAAGCACTAGGTTGGGGACTACTAACATGATTATATTATGGACTGTGGAAGGACAAAAGGGGGAGAAGGGAGGAAACATGCATTTATTTTTTATTTATTTTAATATTTTATTGTACCAGCGTGAGATATACAATTATAAAGATATTCATGCTTGGGTTTTGGTCATTCAGTGTTCCAGCACCCATCCCTCTACCAGTGCCCATTTCCCACCACCAGTGTCCCTGATTCCCTCCCCCTTCCCTAGCCTGCCTCTATGGCGGTTCTTTATCTCTTCTCTTTCTCTCTTTCTCTCTCTCTCTCTCTCTCTCTCTCTCTCTCTCTCTCGCTCTCGCTCTCTCTTTTCTCTTACACATTGTGGATACAAGCATTTATTTTCAACACAAGCAGGGTGATAATGTTAGTATAAATCATCATAGTCTTGGATTTGTTGTTACATTAACAGAGGCCCCTAGAAGCACTAGGGACGAGGGCACCAGGGTCATATGCAGTAGTTGATGTCGTGGGGGAAGGGGACTCATACAATGCTAGGATTGAATTCAGAGCTTCGCACAGAGCCCTGACTCCTGACCTTGTTTTCCTCCAAAATCCCTCCTTCCCCTTCTTGTCATTGTTGTAATAAGCAAGGTCTGTCTGTCTCTGTCTCTCTCTCTCACACACACACATACACACACACATAAACATACAGCTGTGTTGCTCACACATTTAGTTGTATTCTTTTTTTAAGTCAGTTGAAGAACCAGTTTTATTTATTTATTATTATTATTTTATTAGACCACCTTTAGATATACAATTATAAGATGCTTATGTTTGAGTTTGGTTCTACAGTGTTCCAACATCTATCCCTCCACTCCTGCCCCTCTCCCATCACCAATGTCCCCACCGAGCTCCCCTCTCCCTCAGCCCACCTCCATGGTGGGTTCTGTATCTCCTTTATCTCTTTCTCTCTATCTCTCCCTCCATCACCCTTTCTTACATATCTTGGAATGTAGTATATTCTAGAACATGATTGGTTCCTTTAGTTTGATGGACCGGGAGCCTCAAGGTCAGCTGAACTAGGGGAGAGCTGGGTGCCATCTCTCCCCGTTGTGTCTGAGGCTCTGCATGCTGTGGCCAGTCGACCCAGGGCAGTTCTTGGGTGGGGCCACTGGGCCTAGGGTCGAGATAGAGAGGGGAAGGGGTGGACCCAGCTCCATCTGATGAATACCCAGTGACTTCTGCTTCTGGGAGCCACCTCCTGGGCACGAACTCAGCTACTCTTTTAATCTGGTCTTGAGATCAGTATCTCTCCTGGGTGGGCTCTGCTGTGCTGCAGACAGCGAAAATGGTGGCTATTGTGGTGGGTGAGTGTCATCTGCTGCTTCTGAGGCCCTCCAGAGGTGATGGGCCCACTCCCAAAACCCATCTTTCCTCCTGGGAGCCTCATGGTCAGCTGAGCTAGGGGAGAACTGGGTGCCAGCTCTCCACATTGTGTCTGAGGCTTTGCATGCCGTGACCAGTCACAGGGGCAGTTCTTTTAGTTGTGTTATTGGTGTGGGGTGGGGGTCACATAGCAGGTTGCAGTGTGTCTACTGCCAGTGGTGGTGCCCACTGATGTTTGCACTCTATTTAAACTATATTAGCTGTGGTACTTGCACACATTCACTGGGGGTCACTTGTTGAGGCACACAAGTCATAACGGCTATGCTTGTCAGGGGTCACTGCTCATCAGTGCTCATTAGGGTGGTTACATTTCCTGGCCATCAAGCATACACATGATTTTCAGTTGCAGTACTCACCAGGGATCTCACCCCTTTGGTTTTGTTTTTGTTTTTGTTTTGTTTTTGCTTTTTGTGTCACACCCAGCAATACTCAGGGATTACTTCTGGCTCTGCACTCAGGAATTACTCCTGGCAGTGTTTGGGGGAGGGGTGGGTAGAATATTCACGGTAATTTGAAGGTAAATCGCAGCCGCACAGAGGCAGCAAGGGAAAGCTGGTTTCTGCTCTGTATTTTTGTCTGTGGCTCAAGCATTCCTGGGCTTGAAATACTCTCCTCTTAAGAAAAACAATGACAAGAAGGATGAGAATGCTATTCCAGTCTCCCAGAGAGGAATCGAAAGAGCTATGCTTGGAATATCACACCTCACTCAAGTGAGAGAAGGAATCCGGAGTTCTGACCTCCGTCGCTATTCCAGAATCAGGGGCGCTGTCTCGTTTGCCAAGGCATCAGAAATCAGATGGGCTGGACATGTAATGCGATTTGGAGACAACCGCTGGACTAGAGCTGTTACCAACTGGATCCCACGGGATGTCAAAAGATCACGTGGTCGCCCACCTACAAGATGGTCAGACTTCCTTGTCAAGACCCTGAAGGAATGGTTTGAGGCTCTTCATATTCCTGAATCAACCAGATGCCATTGGGCTACATTGGCACGTGATAGGGTCCAATGGAAATGTTACTGGCGCCCGCTTGAGCAAATCGATGAATAACGGGATTCAAGTGATCAAATGTTTGGGGGAACCATATGGGATGCTGGGAGGTCGAACCTGGGTCAGCCACATGTAAAACAAATGCCCTACCCACTGTGCTATAATGGCTGCATGCAAGGCAATCATCACTTTGGCCCTGATCTCACTCCTTTGTAATGCTTATATGCACCTGCCCATGGTACAACTGGAAATAGTTAACAGTGTCAGGGATTCTTCAGGATCCCATTGTGCACTTACGAGAAACTAGAGATCTGAATTCATGGTTGTGAGGCAGGTTTACTGAGCCATTACATCTTTTCCCTGAGCTCACATCCTTACTGAGCCATTACACCTTTCCCCTAGACTCCCATCCTTACTGAGTTTTTACACTGTTCCCCTAGGCTTACATCCTTACTGAGCCATTACATTGTTCCCCTATTATATTATCCTTACTAAACCATTACACTGTTCTCCTAGACTCACATCCTTACTGAGTCATTACACTGTTCCTCTAGGCTCATATCCGTACTGAGCCATTACACTGTTCCCCTAGGCTCACAGCCTTATTGAGTCATTACGCTGTTCCCCCAGGCGTACATCCTTACTGAGCCATTACATTGTTCCCCTATTACATTATCCTTACTAAACCATTACACTGTTCTCCTAGAGTCACATCCTTACTGAGTCATTACACTGTTCCTCTAGGCTCATATCCGTACTGAGCCATTACACTGTTCCCCTAGGCTCACAGCCTTATTGGAGTCATTACGTTGTTCCCCCTACGCTTACATCCTTACTGAGCCATTACATTGTTCCCCTATTATATTAATCTTACTGAACCATTACACTGTTCTCCTAGACACACATCCTTACTGAGCCATTACACTGTTCCTCTAGGCTCACAACCTTACTGAGTCATTGCACTATTCCCCTAGGCTCACAACCTTACTGAGTCATTACACTGTTCTTCTAGGCTTACATCCTTACTGAATTATTACACTGTTCCTCTAGGATCACATACTTACTGAGCCATTACACTGTTTCCCCTAGGCTCACAACTTTACTGAATCATTACACTGTTCCTCTAGGCTCACAACCTTACTGAGTCATTACAACTGTTCTCCTAGGCTCACATCCTTATTGAGTCATTACACTGTTTCCTCTAGGTTCTCATCCTTACTAAGCCATTACACTGTTCTCCTGGGCTCACATCCTTACTGAGTCATTACACTGTTCCACTAGGCTCACATCCTTACTATGCCATTACATTGTTCCCCTATTATATTATCCTTACTGATCCATTACACTATTCCCTAGGCTTACATCCTTACTAAGCCATTACACTGTTCCTCTAGGATCACATCCTTACTGAGTCATTATACTGTTTCCCTAGGCTCACATCCTTACAAAGCCATTACTCTATTCCCCAAGGCTCACATCCTTACTAACTTGTTAACTTCACTCATATTCTTGGGGGTTTATTTGTGTTTTGTTTTGTTTTGTTTTGCTTTGTTTGGCCATGCTTAGCAATTCTCAGGGGCTGCTCTCTTCTCAGTGCTGATGGGTTGCTTATCATATGGGTTTCTCCCTGTGGTGCTTGGAGTCATGAGTTGCTGAGGACTTAAACCTTCCCTTCTGCATGCACTGCATGCACACTATTGCACTATCTTTTGGCAATGTGTGGAGTGTAATAATTAAAAGATTGCAACTAAATTCATGTAACTCTAATCACTAAAACAACAATTGTGAAGTGAAAAGGTAAATAGTCATTTAGAAATAGAAATAAAGGGACAAAAAGATACTACAGGAATTAAGACAGTTGTTCTTACACACTGCCCATCCGTGCTTGAACTCTGGCACCACATATGGTCCCCTGAGCACTCTCAGGTGTTGCCCCCAAAACAAAATAAAGAGGGTCAGGGTTATAGCAGAGGTAGAGTGCTTGCCTTCTCACATGACTGACCAGAAATCAATCACTGGCACTCTCTATTATTCCCCAAGAATCACCAGGAATGGTCCCTGAGTGTAGAGTCATGAGAAAACCCTGAGCAAGGGAGTAAACCCCGAGCACTGATAGGTGTAGCCCCCAAACAAACAAAACCATAAAATAAAGCAAAAAATAAATAGAAAATAAAAATGGTTCCCCTGTTGGGAAGGCTTATAGTCAGGAACTATATATTTGTCTATATTTATTTCATAGTGATTCATTATTCTTTTGGTTTATTGCCTCAACTGTGTGGTAGGTAGTGCATAGGATAACATTTGAGTATGAAAATTGTAATTATCTATAAAGAATGCCAAAGTAGTGTAAGCCAATAGTCTGATAGTGATAGAATTATTGCATTTAATAAATAATTTGTCTAGCCTTGGACTCAATACTTTTATAGTAAACTTTATTTTATATAGTGTATCTTTTTAAATTAAAATTTGTAGAGATATGATTATAGAATCTCATGTAAAAGATAATTAATTTCCTTATATGTCTATTAATGAGGACCTAATCAAAAATTTTTCTTGTGTGACTTTTATATCAAGGTATGGGAGAAGTTGCTGTTTGGAGTGTGTTTCTTTCATGCTCTAGTGCAAGAGAGAAAAAAAATTTGGTCCTCTTGGTTGGAATATTCCATATGGATTTAATGAATCAGACTTACGCATCAGTATTCGACAGCTACAGGTAAAATTATAAAGGGACTGACATTAATGGAGGATCATTGTGTATCAGATCCTAGGTAATTACTTTGCTTCAAATTACCTAATCAATTTTCCCAATGCCAAGTAATATATATGGTCCCATTTTATGTAAGCATAGAAAATGGAAAAGCTCTGGAGTTGATTTTGCAAAACAAAAATGTGATCTTCAAGGACCCTTGTTTGTCTTTTTGCAGACCTCTCCTGATACTAACTTAATAGAGGTTCTCACTATTCTCTACTCAGTCAAATCTACAGTTTAGCTTTTTTAACAGCATACAAAATAAGTAGCCTTTCATTTAAGTAGAGAATGAATTTGTTAAAAGAATATTGGATAAGCCACAAAACCAGAGAGCCAGAGAACTCAGGGTTATATCCAGAATCATACCATAAATAGTAAGTTATGACACTACCATGGTTGAATATAGACAACACTGCTCTCAGAGCTGCCACACGGACTCCAGTTAGCTTGAAAATAAAACACACAATCCTTGTACAACCTTTCTGGAAAACAATATGGGCATTCCTCCAAAGACTAGAAATTGAGCTCCCTTTTTGACCCAGACATACCACTCCTGGGAATATACCCTGGGAAACCAAAAACACACAGTGGAAACACAATCCGCACTTTTATTTTCATAGCAGCACTATTCACAATAGCCAAAACCTGGAAACAACCAGTATGCCTGAGAACTGATGACTGGATAGAGAAACTGTGGTACATCTACACAATGGAATACTATGCAGCTGTTATGAAAAGGGAAGTTATGAAATTTGCCTATAAATGGATGGACATGGAAAGGATCATGTTGAGTGAAATTAGTCAGAAGGAAAGAGAGAGACATAGAATGACTGCATTTGTTTGCATGACATAAACATATCAGGTGGTCTTACCAAAAGTGGAAATTGCCGCAAACGTGAGGGAGTCAGAGGTTAGGTAAGACAGAAAAGGGAACATGTGTGAATAAATGTCGAAAGGACTGATACCAACATAGAACTGAGCATTAAATACAGGCAAAAAAAATGCACATGATGGGGCTGGAGTGATAGCCCAGTGGGTAGGGCATTTGCCTTGCTCGCGGCCGGCCCGTGCCAGCCCGGGTTCAATCCCTGGCGTCCCATATGGTCCCCCGAGCACCGCCAGGAGTAGTTCCTGAGTGCAGAGCCAGGAGTAACCCCTGAGCATTGCCGGGTGTGACCCAAAAAAGCAAAAAAAAAAAATGCACATGATGACTTCTAAGTGTATGTAGTGCAACCCACAATGTGTAAGAGAAGGAAAAGAGAGAGAGGGAGAGAGAAAAGAGATAAAGAACCTGCCATTTAGGCAGGCTATGGGAATAGGGGGACATTGGTGGTGGGAAATGGGCACTGGTGGAGGGGGGGTGCTGGAACACTGTGTGACCGAAACCTCCAAACATGAACAACATTGTAATTGTATATCTCACGGTGGTATAATAAAATGTTTAATTTAAAAAAAAATAAAAAATAAAACACTAACAATCTGAGCTACCCAAAGCAACCATACAATAGTTCTTTCAACCCTACTTCCATGCATATAGATGATTGATATTTAATGCCATCTTAAAGGGATGGGGTTGGGTGATTGTACAGCAGGTAGGGTGCTTGCCTTGCATGTGGCTAACCCAGGTTCAATCTCTGGCCTCCCCATTTGGTCCCTGAGCCCTATCAGGAGTGATTCCTGAGTGCAGAGCCAGGAGTGACCCCAGAGTTCAGTGTAGCCCACAGCAAACAAATAAAACTCATCTAATACCAGAAATGCCATCTGCAATTCTATGTTCATTGCAGCACTATTCACAACAGACAGAATCTGGAAACAACCTGAGTGCCCAAAAACAGACAACTTGATAAAGAAACTATGTTACATCTATACA
Source organism: Cryptotis parvus (assembly GCA_021461705.1). NCBI lineage: Eukaryota > Metazoa > Chordata > Mammalia > Eulipotyphla > Soricidae > Cryptotis > Cryptotis parvus. The sequence goes on along the minus strand of JAJIBD010039077.1, from coordinate 20,917 downwards.
ATGGAATACTATGCAGCTGTTAGGAAAAAATGAAGTTATGAAATTTTCCTATAAATGATGGACATGGAGAGTATCATGCTAAGTGAAATGTGTCAGAAGGAGAACAGATATGGAATGACTGTACTCATTTGTGGGTTTTAAAGAAAAATAGTATGAGACTAATATCCAAAGCCTGGAAAAACAGGGACTAGGAGGACGTGCCAATGGTTGGATTCTACCACATGTACGTGGGGGGCAGAGGGTAGGTAAGGCAAAAGGGACCACTTTGACAATAATAGTTGGAAATAGTAATGATAGACTAGAAGAACTGAGTATTTAAAGTAAGAAAGGATATACATGATAACTGTTCAGTGTCTGTATTGCAAACCACAATGCGCAAAAGGGCAGAGAGAAAGAATGCCTGCCATAGAAGAAAGTTGTAGGGGGCAGGTGGGGGGAAACAGAGCACACTGGTGTTGGGAAATGTGCACTGGTGGAGGGATGGGTGTTGGAACACTCTATGAAACCCAATCATGAACAACATTGTAATGGTCCATTGCATGATGATTCAATAAAATTAAAAATATTTTAAATCATCTAATTATGCTTTCAATGGGAAAAATTAAAAGTATTCTCTCTAAGGTCAGGCACAAGACAAGATTTCCCAGGTTCACTTCTATTCAGTATAATATTAGGAGTACTTGCCATGAAAGTTAGGCAAGAAAAATATATCAGTGTGGCATACAGATAAGAAAGGAAGAAGTTAAGCTATCACTATTTGCAGATGACATGATACTATACTTAGAAAAATCCTAAAGACTCTGCCTAAGAGCTTCTAGGAACAATATGTTTGTATAGTAAAATGGCAGGTTACAAAATCAACACCTCAAAGTCCATGGCTTTTCTATATACAAATAATCAAAGAGAAGAAAGATATTTTTTAAAAATCCTGTTCACAATTGAATCTCAGAAAATCAACCACCTCAAAATCAGCTTGCCTAAAGAGATGAAGGACTAAAGATAAGATGAAGATAGAAATGAAGAAAGAAATATTTTTTCAAGTCCCATTCACAATCGAGCCTCAGAAAATCAACTACCTCGAAATCAGCTTAACTAAAATAGATATGAAGAAACACTACTTCAAGAAATAAAAGCAGACATAGAAAATAGAGATACATCCTCTGCTCAAGAATACAGAGGATCAACATTGTCAAGATGGCAATACTCCCCAGCACATTACACAGTCATTGCAGTCCCTATAAGGGTACCCATGGCATATTTCAAATAAATAGATCAAACACTCTTGAAATTCATATGAAACAATAATCCCTCATGAATAGCTAAAATAATCCTTGGGGAAAACATGGGAGGATCACCTTCCCCAACTTCAAACTGTACTATAAAATCAGTAGCAATTAAAACAGCATGGGGGGTCGGAGGCGATAGCCCAGCGGGTAGGGCATTTGCCTTGCACGCGGCTGGCCTGTGCCAGCCTGGGTTCGATTCCCAGCATCCCATATGGTCCCCCAAGCACCACCAGGAGTAATTCCTGAGTGCAGAGCCAGGAGAAACCCCTGAGCATTGCCAAATCTGACCCAAAAAGCAAAAAAAAAAAAAAAGCATGGTATTAGAATAAAGGCAGACCCAAAGATCAGTGGAATAGGGTTGAATATCCTAATAACAATATATAATAATATATAATCAACAATAATTATATAACAATATGTAAGATATATAATCACCTAATCTTTGATAAAGGAGCAAGAAGTGTTAAGACAAGCAAGGAAAGCTTCCTCAACAAGTGGTATTGGGAAAACTGGTCAGCTACACGCAAAAAATAAACTTGGTCCTCTGTTAGGCTCCAGGCACAAAAGTCAGATCAAAATGGATCAAAAACCTCAATATATATCAAACTTAAGTCCATAAGATACATGGAGGAAAATGTAGGCAGAACCCTCCATGACACTGAAACTAAACATCTTTTCAAAGATGAAAGGAACACCGCTGACCAAGCAAGTGGAAGCAAAGATAAACAAATAGGAACTGAGTGCTGAAAGTAGGTAGATGAACAAGCTGGTTAACCTCCCAGTACCTATATTGCAAACCATAATGTCTCAGAGTGGAGGTGGGGGGGAGAGAGAGAAGGAAAAAAAAGTGTCTGCCATAGAGTCAGACTGGGGAGGCAGGGAGTTGGGGTGTGTGTGTGGGGGGAGAAATACTGGTGGTAATATCCACAGGAAATATACACAGGAGGGATGGGTGCTGGAACATTGCATGACTGAAACCCAGTCATAAACAACTGTAAATATATATCCCAGGTGATTCAATTAAAAAGAAAAATCTGTAAATTAATAAAACATCTAAAACCACATTAAATGGAACTGAAGTGAAAGTTTAAAAAAATTTTAAATTTTTCTTATTTCCTTTTTACTTTTGTTTCAGTTATTTATAAATGAATATGATAAAATTCCATTTGAAGCTATCTCTTACCTGACTGGGGAGTGTAATTATGGAGGAAGAGTAACAGATGATTGGGACCGACGTCTTCTCTTAACAATGTTGGCTGACTTTTATAATCCACAAATAATTGAAAACCCTCATTATAAGTTTTCTCCAAGTGGAAATTATTTTGCACCTCCCCAAAATACCTATGATGAATACATTGAATTCATTAAGGTAATTGATGTCACTGAAGATAGGATTCAGTTTAAAATGTGATTTGTTATCTAAAAAGGACAAAATGTTTCCTTACGATGGGGAGAGTTACACAAGTATTTTTGTTTCAGTAGCCTTCTCCTTCTCTATTTCTATAATTCTTTGATTTCTAGAGGGGTGTGTGTGTGTGTGTGTGTGTGGTGTGTGTGTGTGTGTGTGTGGTTTGCTGGAGTTAAACCTAGAGTCTCACATATTCAGGCAAGTGCTGTGCAGCTGATTGGCCCTCATGTTGCTTAATTTGTTTAATGTTTAGTTGCTTTTCAGTTTTTGGTCAGTATTTAACTATCTTATGAATTTATGTATCCAGTAAAAATGTAACACTTGCTTACTTTACTTTCTGATAGAAACTTCCCTTTACTCAAGAACCTGAGATATTTGGATTACATGAAAATGTTGATATCTCCAAAGATCTTCAACAAACAAAAATTCTCTTTGAGTCCTTACTCCTCACCCAGGGAGGCTCCAAACAGTCAGGATCCTCTGGAAGTACTGATCAAACTTTATTTGAAATTTCCCAAAATATTCTCAGAAAGGTAATGTTTATCTTGAAATATATCTTGAAATATATACATATATAATAATATAAATTATTGCATCAAAACCACCACCTGGCAGCATTATGACCTTAAGTGCGAAATACTTTGCTTTCAGATCATTGGTCTCCAAATCAGTAAAGTGATAACAGGATACTTTTATTTCTATGATGTCTGACACATAGTAAGTTCATAGTAACTATAATCATGGATAAGTAATGGAGTATTTGTGATTTATTTCCAGTCTAAATAATGTACCTACTTTTATGGGAAGGGGGTTGTTTGGTTTTTTGGTTTGGGGCCAGGCCCAGTGCTGCTCAGGTGTTAGTTACTCCTGACTCTGCCCTCAGGAAAAACTCCTGACAATGCTCGGGGGACCATATGGGATGCCAGCAATCCAGCTCAGTCCTGTGCAAGGAAAGCACCCTACTCCCCAATATTTACTTTTTAAGTGAGGAGATGGTTTGAACTTCCTGGCTGGAATGAACATTTTCTAATCTATAGCTTTAAGAATAGGAGGCTCAGGAAGGTAAGATCAGCATTACATAAGCTGCTACCATGTCCCTCTCCACCTCCATGCCCACCCCCAAAATATAGTCCACTATACTCAGCCCTGTCAGGTAACACCTGTAATATCACTTTCTTCCTACCCCTTAAAATTTAATTAAAGAACCATGAAGGAAACTTTATTTAAAAACAGACAAACTTTTGTTTGGTTTTGGGCCACACCCTAAGGTGCTCAAGGTTCAATCATTCCTGACCACTCAAGAGACCATATGGGATGCCAAATGTGTGTCCACCGACATGTGCAAGGCAAGCATTCCTACCCACTGTACTATCGCTCCAGCTCAGAAATGTCCTTTTAAGAAAATTTTAATTATAACACCATAATTTACTAGGTTTCTGGTAATGCAGTTGTTTCAGACATTAAATGTTCTAATACCAATCCCACCACTATGTGACCTCCCCTCCACCACGATGCCCCTAGATCCCCAGATTGCCCCTTTGCAGGTGCAAACAAATTTACTTCATATTGGCAAACAGAAACTTCTAGTCTCATGTTCTGGAAGTCCGAACTACAAGATGAAAGTGTCAGCAGGGTTGGTTCCTTTTGTGAGTGAATCAGTACCATGTCTTTCATTTGGTAGTTCACTGGCAATCTGTGGCATTATTTAACTTAAGCACTACTAAGGGAACCTTAAAAAGATTATGACACTAAGCACAGACCTTCACCATTACCCACCAAGTCCCTCACCCTCATATTAAACGTTCACCAGGCAGAGCATGGCTCCGTGGGCCATCTGCTTGGAAGCCCAAGGGCAGCACTACTTCTGCTCTCCCAGCTGGAAGCCTTGCCAGGCACCACTCTCACCAGGGTGAGAGCAGATTCCCCTCACCTGGGGTGCAGCCACCACAGAAAAAACAAGCAGCATTGCCTAGAACACTGCTGCCTTTTGCAGTTTGTCTCTGAGGGAAAGGTTCTTGCCCTTGCAGAATGGTGACTCTTTTTTTCTGTGTTTTTTTTTTCTTTTTGGGTCACACCCAGCAATACTCAGGGGTTACTCCTGGCTCTGCACTCAGGAATTACTCCTGGCGGTGCTCGGGGACCATATGGGATGCCGGGGATCGAACCTGGGCGGACAGGCCGGCCAAGTGCAAGGCAAATGCCCTACCCACTGGACTATTACTCTGGCCCCCAGAATGGTGACTCTTACAAGATCCCTACCAGAAAGGAATATAGCAATAGCATTTAAGATTTATTTGCTATAGACTATATCAAAGGGCCATTGAGTTTGGACTTTTCCTTGTACATTGCCCTGTACTGACTCCCCAGCACAGCAAACAAACAAGAAACTTAGTGTGAGGAGTAATAGTACAGCAGGTAGAGCTTGCTTTGCATGTGGTTAACCTGCTAACGAGCACCCTATGTGATCCCCCAATTTCTTCCAAGAGTGGACCCCGAAAACAGAGCCAGGAATAACCCCCGAGCATGACTGGATGTGACCCTCAAACAAAAAACAAACCAACAAACTAGAAAACCTAGTGTGAGTTAAAAAATATTTTTGTATCATCCAAAGACCATCACCTGGCCAACCGAATTTCCTTAAACTGGGAATTCCCTGGTAAATAACCCCTTTTTTCCCCTTTCAGAATATAAATTTTATCATCATAAGGTTTGATGATCAGTCCCAAATTTCCCTATATTGCCTCTCCTTAGCGTTTATAGAAATCACACACTGCATGGCTTTCTCTATATTTACCTCTTAGTTATTTGATAGCGGGAAGAGCAAATATATTTGGAGCCAGTTAACAATTAAGAATGAATACAAAAGTTATGAAGTAGACTAGTTTTATCAATAAAATATGATTTAATTTACAAAAGAAATTAAACAATTTTTCAAAAAACTTGTATATTCTACAAAGAGCTTTATCTTCCAGTAAAAAATATAAGTCTTTGAATTAAGAGACCAGTGGATTTAAACAAACTTCTTGTTAAATGTGTGTTCTTGGGCTGTTACTTAACTGCTCTGTTTTTAAACGACATCAACTGTAAAATTGAAACAATAACGTCTTCCTAAGACTAATGTAAAGAAAGCATTTAGCACAATACCAGGCACATAGAACTGCCTAATATTAGTGATGTTGTAGGAAATGAAAGATTCATTCTGAGAGTAATGCGATCCTCAAAATCTCTTCTTAGCTACCAAATGATTTCGACATTGAACTAGCACTAGTGAAGTATCCTGTGAGATATGATGAGAGCATGAATACCGTCTTAGTACAAGAAATGGAAAGATTCAACAAGTAAGGATCTATATTCAGGGACTCAGAAGGCTCCTGTTGATAGTTTATATTTTAAAAGACATGTATAAGTTAGAAATGTAAGGACTGTTATCTAAGCCTGCCACTTCATTAAAACTTCTTCCTGTTTATTTTTTATTTTGTGGGGCTATGCATGTGGGGCCAGGGCTATAGCTTAGCAAACAGAAGTATGTTTCTTGCATGTGTGAAGCCCTGAGTTTGAACCTCGGTACCCATGATCACTCCACACCAGTATGCTGAGTACTTTCAGAGGTAGTCACCCTTAAGGAAAGTTACTCAGCCATCATCTTCTTCACCCCAAAATGGAAATATCTTTTCTCTTATAATGTACAAATTATGATGAAAATAGAACTGATTTTACTGGCTAAAAATATCACTTTTGTGTGGAAGAGCATTTCAAGAAAAAATATTTGTGGGATTTGGCTTAGTGATTGAGTACATACCTTACACTTTTGATCCCTGAGTTTTATGCCCAAGTCTGCATTTCATGTTCCACCCTGCTCCTTCTCCTAGTAGCACTTCTAGGTGTGCCCCATTGAAAAGGTAATTAAATAAATTTCTCACCCAGTCATGTCTAGTTTTGGGGTAGAACCCATAGTTTTCAGAAATTAAAGATGGAATGAACTAGACTAAGTGTTGACTTTTGTTGGAGGACATGTTTAGCTAATCTGGGAGTTTTGTTGTTTTGCTCACTCCCAGCTTAATCTTATTTAAGCCAAGGTTCATTCTAATGAGACTTCTCTTCTATGTAAACACTGCTAGAGGGTGTGGCAGTTACAGAAGTCACCTTGATTGAATAACTTCTGACTTATACATCTACTAAGACTTCTATGTTTTCTAGATTGGGCACAGCTCCTCTTTATACCCACTGCACCCAACGTGGGACAGTTAGAATTTACCAGGAGACTACCACCCTGGCTACGCTGAGACTAAAGGTAGACTATAGGAAGGATCATACTAGTTTGCTCTAAGCAGGCGAGTATGAGCCTTTCAGTACATGAGAACAAGATACTCAGAATCACCCTGGTGCAGATAATAATAAGGACCTTGTGGGTACCATCTAGATTACATGAAGCTCATGAAGTTAAGATGTATTACTTTATATCAGCCCTCTCTCTCTCCAGTGTTTTACATAAGAGATAATCTCGGGATTAGTCCTTGGTGTAACCTTTGTTTATACCTGCAATAGGGTGTGGCACTACACTCTGTTTAGGGTTCTTTGTTGGCATGACAACCTCCCGATTGGATTACTTTGGTGTATATAAGGGGCTGACTTGAGGCCCCTTCACCTTTGCCTTTTGGTTCCTCAGCCTTCAGCTTTTGGCTCCCTGCGGCTTTTGGCTTTTGCTCTTTGGCCTTTCGCTCCTTCTGGGTAGGACTCAGCTCGGGTGACATCCCTCTCTCTTTGGTGGGAGACTTAGGCTCTTTTGTATGGTCTAAGTTCGGACCAGAGCTAGAGTTTGTTCATTATATTGGATTGCTGTGGAAGAGCTTTTGTACCATGAAAAGCCATTTTTTGGAACTGCACCAGACTCATGAGTTTTCATCTTTCTCCCGGCGTCCTCGGAGGTAGAAGACAACCTCTGTCCTGACACTGTCGGGGACCCCGCAACGTTCCCCGACAGACTTTTATTTTTTTTTGGGAGGGTGGTGTTAGACCACACCCAGCGGTGCTCAGACTTACTCATGCCCTGCACTCAGGGCTCACTCCTGGTAGACTCAGTGTAAAATATGGGGTATCAGGGACTGAACTTGGGTTGACCAGTGCAAGGAAAAAACCTATTCACTGTGCTATCACTCATCCTAAGTGTTCTCAACTTACATTATTTGTCTCCCTCTTAAATACGACTTACTTTTCTTCTTAAGTTCAAAGTGGATTAGGTCCCCATGATAGAAAACAAATTCTTTGTTTTAATTTTTTAAATATTTTATAGATGCCACACCCTGTAATGCTCTGGAAATCTGGGACCACTCCCAGTGATGCTCTTTGCTTAAAAGCAGGCCTGATACCTCAGGACCAGCAGTGCTTAGGCCCAGTGGTACCTCTAAGACTACAGCTGATTATGCTTGGGAGTCATGAGGTACCGGAGATCAAATTCACAACTTCACTTATGCCTTTGTTTTTGTGGGGGATTGGGGAAGGTGGAGGTTACACCTGGCTGTGCTCAGGACTTACTCTTGGCTCTGATCTCATGGATCACTCCTGGCAGGGTTTGAGGGATCATATATGTTGTCAAAAAAATCAAATCTGGGTTGGCTGCATGTAAGGCAAGTGCTGTGCCTGCTATCCGATCACTCCAGCCCCAGATGCACTTTTTAAGTTTTTATATTTGTATTAAGACAGCATGATTTAGAGTTATTCATAGTTGTGCTTTAAGCAAACTATATTCCAGCACCAGTCCCACCATCAGTGTCAACCTCTCTCCATGCTTCTTATTTAAAAAAAAAATTTTTATCTCACATACACCTTTATAACTTTTTCTGATTTTCTGTGTCACCTGCAAAATTTACTTAATGTTTAACTCTTTTTGCTGTTTAAATAAGGTCAGTACCGAACAATAACATCCAAGAAGCAAAGATTTTTATGTGCCAGTTGTCTTAATTTCTGCATTTTAAAATATGTATGTCATGATTAAAATGAAAATGTTCATTAGGTTATCTCATCTAAAATTACTTAATTTTGCTTAGTGACCACATTTAGGGAACATGACCATAAAATCACAAATTAAATTTTTGGTATTTTCTGCAAAGACCATATTGATTTAGTATTTATAACCATGTGTATATACATATGTGGGTGACAATTTTTTTTTCATTTCAGTTTAATTAAAACTATACGTAATACTCTACGGGACCTAGAAAAGGCTATTAAGGGTGTGGTTGTAATGGATTCCACATTGGAAGCTCTTTCTGGCAGCTTGCTTATTGGGAAGGTCCCAGAAATTTGGGCCAAAAGATCATACCCAAGTCTTAAACCCCTAGGAAGTTATGTAATAGATTTTCTCGCCCGATTGAGCTTTTTACAGGTAAAAGATTTATATATAATTTGTCATATGTATGTAATATATGTATAACTTGTTTTACTAATGAAATAGTAAAGATTTACTGTATTTACTTCAGTGTCTCTGGGTTGGATGGGACATTATTAACAATTTGTGGTGATCTAGCAACATTTTAGATGTCAAAAATTATACTCATTTCAAAATATTGATTAAAAAACTGAATTTTGGGGCCAGAGCAATAGTACAGTGGGTACTTGGGCATTTGCCTTGAACATGACTGACTGAGGTTTGATCCCTGGCATCACATATGATTCCCAGCACCGCCAGGAGTAATTCCTGAGTTCAGAGCCAGGAGTAACCCCTGAGCATCACCTGGTATGACCCCCAAAAAAAAATAGTTTTGGAGGTTCTATATTTGTGGTTCTCTGAGACCAGAATGTAATGTTGTTATTATGATACTACTGGTAAATCACAAAAAAGAATTGGATCTGCACAAAAAAAGAAATGCTTTAACTAATATTAGTCATTATCTAAAATGTATTGTCCTCTTAGATATAGAATGACTGCATTCATTAATACGACATAAATAGATACCAGTGTTTTACTAAATGTGGGAAATGGTAATGGCAGATTAAAACTCACCATTGAATATACACAAAGAGACTTTTAAGTGATAAGCTCTAAATATCTGCAGGGCTAGCCACAATGTGTAAAATAAGAGGGAGAGAGATGCAGAGACAGAGAGAGAGAGACAGAGAGAGAAAGAGTGGAAACGGAAACGGGGCTGTCTGCTATTAAGGCAGCCTGGCGGAGGGCGGAAGGGGTGGGGTACATTGGTGGTGGAAATGGGGCACTGGTGGAGGGATGGGTGCTGGTATACTGTATTACCAAGAACCAATTATGAACACCTTTGTAATTGTATGTTTCATGGTGGTATAATAAAAAATTAAAAAAGAAAAAAAAAAAAAAAAATAAAATTTATTGTCCTCTTATTTCTAAAACCAGGGAAAAGATGAGTGTTTTAAAATCCCACAGACGTAAATGCCATTCAGGCAAACGTAAGGAAGACCCACCACTTCCTGATGATTCCTGGCTATGACTCTAACTTGTATTTGACTTCCTCCTTTACATACCATTCTCTTTCTTTACTTTATCAAAGGCATCTGACATATACTGTAAATTCCACACACCCCCTTGCCATTATCTTATTTCTCTTGACCCTTCAGACCCTTCAGTTCATTTTCCAAAGTTTTTGAAACTTTGATTGGAACTGCTTACATTGCCTGTCTGTGGCTCTACTTAAAATTCCTTGAGAATCAGTATCTGGATCTCTTAAAGGGATTCAGGCCTGGTGCCAGGTAAGATAGTCTCTAGGACTGATTCCTTTTGTTGCTGTTAAGAGAAAATTTACATCAAACTTTCTACTGTCTGACATTTTAATTCCTCTGAAGTCATTCCATTTGATTGGATAATTGTAATCATATTGCACTATAACACTTTTCCTTCTCCCCCCCATTGTCCTCTTACCCTGACAGAGTCTGCTGAGTTTTTCAACCTTTCCTGTGACCTCTTTGCTTCCCTTATCATGGCCCTTACACATTAACAAATTAAGTAAATGAATTGCCTGGAGTATTCTATATTTTCCTTTTCTTCTTCCTGTACCTTAAAATAATAAAAGTAAATAAGACTAAGAATTTTTTTAAAGAGTTGGAGCATATGCTTTTTTTCCCCTTTAAAGCCACACCTAATGGTGCTCAGGGTTTGCTCCTCAGGGGCTCTGGGTTTATTGATCACTCCTGACAGTGCTTGGGGAACTCTATGGGGTCCGGTGGGCTGGGTGCAAGGTAAATGAATGCCCTACCTACTATAATATCACTCCAGTTCCCTGGAGCACATACTTTTATGTGGAATTCCAGGATCATTCTTGAAACCACATAGTCCCTGAGCACTGCCTAGGTGTGAATTTTGAGCCCTGAGCTGAGAGTAACCTCCAAGCATTGCTGAGTGTGGCCTCCAAAGCAACTGCAGCAAAAAAAAAAAAAAAAATTAAGCTTTTTGCATTCTGGCTATAATATCACTGGATCTGATATTGAATGTCACATGAAACATAAGTTGACAAGTGAATATAATTCTTTTTTTTTCCTCTATAGAGCTGGCATGACTCAGGAAAGCCTAATGTGTTCTGGCTCTCAGGTTTCTTTTTCACCCAAGCCTTTTTAACTGGAGCTATGCAGAATTATGCGAGGAAATATACCATCCCTATTGATTTATTAGGATATGAATTTGAGGTACAGTAACTCCTTAAATTACAGTCATATTTTTTTCAAGGACGATATGCAAAATTAATATTTTATAATCCATTGTATTTCATGAAAGAAGGATTTGTCTTGCTAATTATTTTATTAAAATGCATATATTGTTGCTTGTTTGTTTTTGTTTTAGGATCACATCTGGTGGTGATGCTCAGGGTTTACTCCTGGCTCTGCACTCAGGAATCACTCCTGTCAGAGCTTGAGGGACTATATGTGATATCAGGGATCAAACCAGTTCATCTAAATTTAAGGCAAGAGCACTCCCATCTGAATTATTGCTCCTGCCCCACAGCTCTTATCTCTTAATATTTAGTTCAAATAATCCAGTGTTGGATTTATAACTCAGCAAAAAATAATATGAGAGACTTGATAAATCAATAGTGGGTAAAGTGCTTGCTTTACATGTAGTCAACCTGGTACCCTCTATGGTACCAAGCACCATAAGTGTGCACAAAGTCAGGAGTAAACCCTAATATCACCACATGTAGTCCAAAAAACCAGAATTTAAAAACTAACATGAGGTGCAGTAAAATATTTTTCAAGGTATTCTGTTTGACATTTTCCTGAAAATGTTACATTTAACAAACTTTTATATAGTAGTTTTCCTGAATATTTAATGAATATTTAAAAGCAAGTGTTGTTTTATAAGACCTAGTTGTCAAGGGGAGATATCACTCTTACTGTTGCTTCTGTCTATAGGTTATTCCTTCTTATACTTCCGATACTGCACCTGAAGATGGTGTTTATATCAATGGACTGTATCTTGATGGAGCACGCTGGGACAAAGAAAGGTAAGTAACTTCAACTGCCATTTGTGGGTGAACCATAAGGTAAGAAAGATGTCTGCCCTACTCCCCAGAACAGCATTTTCTAGCCAATTCTGCAAGTAATAAGTAATACCACAGTTCTGGGGCCGGAGTGATAGCCCAGCGGGTAGGGCGTTTGCCTTTCACGCAGCCAGCCTGTGCTGGCCTGGGTTCCATCCCCGGCGTCCCATATGGTCCCCCGAGCACCGCCAGGAGTAGTTCCTGAGTGCAGAGCCAGGAGTAACCCCTGAGCGTCGCCAGGTGGGACACAAATAAAAAGCAAAAAAAAAACTATTAAATAATATCACAGTTCTTACTGTAAATCATTTCTCAGACTTGGGCAGTGATAAGTAGATTTTAGAGCCTAAACTTGCTATTTTTCAGTGGATTTATGACTAGAAAAAAGGAGTCCAAATCATTTAATTTTCATAGGACCCATACAGCTACTTCCAGTAATATTCAGCCAATAAACCTGATAGTTCAATGTTAGGTGGCAGATCTTGTGACTTTCAGGGCTATGCCTGGTGGTGTGGGAAGTGCCAGGATCAAATTCTGGGCATTATCCAAGCAAGGTGTGAACTCTACTCTTCTGAGGTATATCTCCAGACTCAGAAAAGCTCCCTTTTACACTGTTTACAGTTGGGTGAATGTCCCATTTTGTACCAGCAAGGGGAAAAGTTTTTTCTTTTTTTTTTTTTATTTTGTCTTTTTTTGGGTATTTTTTATTTTGACTCTATTATGTATAAATCTTTAGGCTTAATACTAGATTTCCAGCTTAGAAGCCAAGTAATGCTGTTCCTTTTTAAAAAATATGTATATGAGATTAAAATGAAGAAGGTTATTTCCAGTGAAACCTGCTCTTTCACAATTAACCGTGTGTCCGGAAGTAGCTTTCAGGGCTGCATCTTGGCATTCAGAGGCCCTCTTTTGATCCCTGCACTATCTACTCTCCTGTGATGCAGAATGGCACATGATTCTCTCTCTCTCTCTCTCTCTCTCTCTCTCTCTCTCTCTCTCTCCCCATTTTATTAACATTTGTTTTAACTTACTTATTCTTTTAGGGGGTGCACCTGTCAGTGGTCAGGGGCTCACTCCTGGCTCTGAGCTCAGGAATCACTCCTGAATGATCTCAGAAGACCATATAGGGCCAGAGAGTCAAACCAGGTTGCCTGTGTGCAAGGCAAGCACCCTACCCACTGTGCTATTGCTCTGGCCCTATAAGCTTTAATTTCTTTTCTTTTTTTCTCTCCTCCTCTTTACACACAAACCATGCTGCATAGGGAATAGAAACTGATTTTCTGGATAGGTAGATATGTTTGAATCCCAAAGTTGGCATTTAAGAGCTATCTTTCTATGAAAAAGGTATTTAACCATACCCAGTTCCACTTTTCGTCTGTGAAATAGGCCTCAGTGGGAACAAATTACTGTGAGGGTCATAGATAGTTCTTTAAAATGGAAGGAACTGGGGTCAGGGCAATAGTACAGCAGATAGGGCATTTGCCTTGCATGGAGGCGTTCCTGAATTAAATTCCTGCACCCCTACATGGTCCCCGAGCCCTGCCAGGAGTGATCACTGAGCAGAGCCAGGAGTCCTGATTACAGCTAGGTGTGACCCAAAAACCAAAACCAATAAAAATAAATAAAATGGCAAAAACTATTTGTCCTTGCCACTTTTTCATAATTTTCTCAATTCTTCATCTCTTCCTTAATTGTTTTATATTTCTTTTTAGAATATCTTTAGTCCTCATATTTAAAGTTAATATCTAAACAAAAATTGCTAGAAAGCAGATTTCATGCTGTTTTTAACATATGTCCTGTTTAATTTTCTCTTCACAGTGGATTGCTTTCAGAACAACATCCTAAACTTCTGTTTGACCTGATGCCCATTATATGGATAAAACCAAGTAAATATACCTCTAACAAAAAATTTTTAGTGTTTTAAGAATAATGACAACTTTTAAAATTTTCCCTAATTAACTCTGCTCCAGGGCTGGCGAGATAGTACGGGGTAGGGGTGGAGGTGGGGTAAGCCTTGCATCAGGTTAACCCTAATTAAATTTCCAGCATCCACATAGTCCCTGAGCAGCTAAGAGTAATCTAGGATTACTGCCAAGTGTGGCCCACAATCTGACAAAAATAAATAGCTGTTCCAAACTATTGGGATTTTTGTTCACATTTTTATTTTTTGTGCACATTATAGATTTATTTATTTATTTATTTATTTATTTTTTAATATTTTATTACACCGCCATGTGATATACAATTACAAAGATGTTCATGTTTGGGTTTCCGTCATACAGTGTTCCAGCACCCATCCCTCCACCAGTGCCCATTTCCCACCACCAATGTCCCCACTTCCTTCCCCTCCCTAGCCTGCCTCTATGGCAAGTTCTTTATCTCTTCTCTCTCTCTCTTTTTCTCTCTTCTCTTACACATTGTGGATTGCAATACATACATTTAGAGATTATCATGTATATCTTTTTCCTATATTCAATGCTCAGTTCTAGGCTGGTATTATCACTTTTGACAAATATTAGCACACTGTTCCCTTCTCTGTCTTACCTAACCACTGATTTCCACATGTTTGTGGTAGATTCCACCTTTTTTTTTAAATTGAAAGATGCTCATGTAGAGCTTTTGGTTCTACAGTGTTCCAACACGCACCCTCCGCCCAAACCCATCTCCCATCACCAATGTCCCCACCTCCCTCCCCCCTCCCGCACCTCAACCACTTGGCGGGTTCTGTGTGTCATTTCTTTCCTCTTTTATATCTCCTTCCCAACAAACTTTCCTGCTCTTCACGGAATGCAGTGCATTAAAAGAACATTACTGTTTCACTATTTTTTAGTGGACCGCGCACGGCCGCCACGCGACCTGGGCTTCGAACTGGTTTTGCTCTGTTGATCTGGTCGTGAGGCAGTTTCCCAGCGTCACGACTGTATTTTTTTTTAATTTTTATATATAAATATAACTCAGGACTGGGCCCCCTGGGATGAACCCAGAGCCACGGCAGAGCCTGGCAAGCTGCCCATGGTGTATTCGTTATTCCAAAACAATTACAATAATGGACTTCATTCCCAATGAATGGAGATGTTACTGGTGCCCACTCGAGCAAATTGATGAACAATGGGAAGAAAAATGATACAAGTGATAAATATAAATATTATATATATAAATTAATATATATGTGTATGTATATGTATTTAGGTGTATATAAATATATATGCACATACATATATATTTATATACATGGGGGGAGCAGTTTTATGCCACACCTGGTGGTACTGTGGGGATACTCCTGGTGCTGTGCTAAGAAGTGACCCCTAGCAGTGCTGGGGAACCATATGTGGTGCCAGTGATCCATTGCCTGTAAGGCAAGTGCCATATCTGCTATACTATCTCTCTGACCTGCATTTATATATTTAAGGCTAATATCTCTTTTTTGGTCTTATCACAAAGACTATAACATTTTCTTAGCCCTACCCTAGATTCATACTTGTTTAAGTTTCCCGTCAGTACTTTTTTTCCTAAAGCTCCTCTGGACATCTCTCAGAAACATGAATTATCTTCAGCCCACCAAGAGTTTTCTAGGCCTGGGAGCCAGCCAAATGCCCCAGTTTGTGGGTGATGCAGTGGAACAGAGGTCAGATTTACTCCTATAGAAAAGCTAATTGGTTGCTGCCCAAAGGTCTAAAGAAATGAGATTTCTTTTGCTAAGACTTTCTAAATGGGGGTAAGGGATCCTTGGTGAGAGGTATGTTCTCATGGGCGGCCGTCACTGCCTCTCAAAAGTCCCAGGACCAGGGGCCGGAGCGATAGCCCAGCGGGTAGGGCGTTTGCCTTGCACGCACCGGCCTGTGCCGGCCCGGATTCGATCCCGGCATCCCATATGGTCCCCCGAGCACAGCCAGGGGTAATCCCTGAGTGCAGAGCCAGGAGAAACCCCTGAGCATCGCCGGGTGTGACCCAAAAAAGCAAAAAAAAAAAAGTCCCAGGACCAATCCCATTGGTCCTCAGCCAACTTGGCCTGAAAGTTCAATGCTAGGGCTTGCTTGACCCAGTGGTATTCAGGGGACCTCCAGATACACCTTCTAGTACAGTGCGTGAGGTACAGTGAAAACTTGTTTTGGGGGATCCAAGCTGGTATACAGCAGTTTGGTAGCCAGTTTGATACCCGACAGCTGTGCTGTCTTCCTGACTCTGTATCTTCCTAACTTATTCTCAAATAGCTATAAATGAAAACATGAGGGACCAGAGCAATAGTCCAACAGATAGGGCATTTTCCTTGCTTGTGACCAACTCGAGTTTGATCCCTGGCATCCCATATGGTCCCCCAAGCTACCGCCAAGAGTAATTCCTGAGTGCAGAGCCAGGAGTAACCCCTGAGCTTTTGGTGTGACCCAAGAAGCAAAAAAAAAAAAAAAAAAAAAAGGAAAAGAAAACATGTATAAGTCGGTCCAAAATCACAGCAAAGTCCATTAAGATATCTTCATTATTAATATCATTCAGTTATAACTATGAAGAATGTAAGTTTAGCTTAGAAGAATTTTGATTATATATTTATTTATTGCTTTTGGGGGTTCATACTTGGTAATGCTCAGGGGGTTACTCCCTGGCTCTGTACTCAGGAATCACTCCTGGTGGTGCTAGGGAAGTCATATGAATTGCTGAGGATTGAACTCTGGTTAGCCAGCGTGCAAGACAAACACCCTATCCTATATACTGTCACTCAGTCCTGAATTTTAATACCTTCTATCTAATTTTTCAAGAATTTTACAGGGAGGTTTATGGGCCTGCAGTCCAGTGATTAGGCCCTGTGATCAAGTGCTCAGTCAGCCAGGAGATGCTTTGGGACCAGCTGTAGAAACCATATGGTGTGAGAGACCAAACTCAGTTCCTTGCACATACTGGCCATGTGCTCTCCCCTTTGAGTCACATCCCTGGCCCCGATCCCTATTTCATTCCTTCCTCCCTATTTTCTCCCTCCTTTATTCCTTCTCTCCCAAGTAATCTGGTATGTTTCCATGAGGGATGTTGAAATTAATTCCTGTCTTCTATACCTAGGAATTCCATCCTCTCGGATCATATAAAGTCACTTATTTCATGAGCATAATTATTTAGCAACAGTAAACACTAACAATTTTTTTAGAATTTTTAAATATAAGCTGACTTTTTATATTGGTTGTTTTATAATATCAATAGAAGTTCTTTTGGTATCAGTGATTATTTTTCCTTTATCTAATGAATGTATTTCCTTTTTTTTTCCAAGTTAAAAAAGACTAATGTTGTGAAGCCGAGCAGCTTATGTTTGTCCTCTCTACAAGACAAGTGAGCGTAAAGGAACCCTGGTCCACTACAGGCCATTCCTACCAACTTTGTCATTGCCATGCTGCTAAAGACAGACTTCCCAACTCAGCACTGGATCAAGCGTGGGGTTGCTCTGCTTTGTCAGCTGGATGACTAAATTGTAAAAATGAAAATTGTCTTCACTTCAAATATATATATATATATCCTTAAAAGCTTTTTCTTGATGTCTTTAGTTTATGCTTTTAATAATTTAGATCCTAAAACATTTTTTATTTGCATCAACAATTAAATGCACTAAAAGTTAGAATGTGATCTTCTGCAACTACAAGTGCACATAATATATTTTATTTAAACAGCTATAACTTTTTATGAAATATTTTTTCTAAAATTTAATAATGCAAATATATTTTGATAAAACAGCCACAATATTAAAGTTAATCAACGTGTTGGATATTTTATTGTTAGTATTATTGTGGTATTGTGTCCTGTGTTTCACTTTTTTTTTTCTTTTTGGGTCACACCCGAGCGATGCTCAGGGGTTATTCCTAGCTCTACACTCAGGAATTACTCCTGGCAGTGCTTTCAGGAACCATATGGGATGCTGGGGATCGAACCCAGGTTAGGAAACACCTTAACCACTGGACTATTACTCGGCCCCACTGTTTCACTGTTTTAAAGAAACATTGGGTTATCTATCATTCTTTACATAAATATTGCCATGCCTGGTCTATTATATATTTATGGTAATCTCTTAGAAGTGGAGTTTGTGAAACACTGGGACATAATTTTTTTAAATGTTGAGGTATATATTTAAATTTACTTCCAAAAGATCATATTGATATAACATTCACTTGGTGTCATTCTTCTAAATGATATAGGTGAATAGCTTTTTGTAGTATTTTCTTCCTCGATGTTATCACTCCTATTAGAAGAACCTTCTAAACAAACTTCTTTTCTTTTTTTCCGTTTTGCTTTTTGCTTTTGGGGGGGCATTCCTGGTGGGACTCATAGCTTACTCCTGGCTTTATGCTCAGACATCACTCCTAGTGTTGCTTTGAGAGCCATATGCAGTGCTGGAGATTAAATCAGGTTGACTGCATGTATGGCAAGCTCCTAGTCCCTGGAACTATCCTAGATGGGCTTTTTATATCACATTCAGACAATATGAAAGGAAAATTTTGACATATATAAAAGTATTTTTTAAACCTTTATTTAGTTCCCTTCATATGTTAATACTCGAGCAAGATTTAACCACTCTTAGAAAATATAGGGCTCCATGGAGATGAAACTTCCCCCCACCTCTGCCCTGTCCAGAAGACCTGGTGGACCTGCCCACGAACTGCTCCCCAGGCTGTTGGCCATGATCCAGAGACACAGATACACCAGGCAGAGCTGCTACTGGCTCTCTCCTCATGGTGTGGCACTTTTTGCAGCTTCTTGTTGCAGCAAACTAGTAGAAACCAACCAAGTTCTAGAAATTCAGATGGTCAATGCAAAAACAGATGTAGACCAGATTAGCCCATAACAAACCAGAAAATACCAGTGCTTTATCAATACCATTTGCCATACATGAGCTGCATTGGTCAATATAATTGGTGCCACCTGAGGCAGTAGGAATGGGGATGGGGGGGACAGTGGGGAAATGAGTGTCTTTGGTGGTGGGAACACACTGGTGGTGGGATTTGTATTGGATTATGAAATATTAAATGAAAATTTTTTAAAAATAGGACTATTGCATTTCATTACATTCAGTAATGGTTTACTCTTCACTCAACTATCTGAATTGATTGTGCATTAACATTTCAATAACATTAAATTATAATTTATAGAAATTGTTGCAAATAGGAACATATTTATTTTTTCTTAGTTTTTTCCCTTAGTTTAAAAATGAAGCTTTCAGGGGGGCCAGAGCAACAGCACAGTGGGTAGGGCATTTGCCTTGCACGTAGCCAACCCTGGGAATGCCCCAGCATTTCATATGGTCCTCGAGCACCGCCAGGGAGTAGTTCCTGAGTGCAGACCCAGAGAGACTCATGAGCATTGCCTGGTGTGAGCCCAAAAAGGCAAAAAAAAAAAAGCCTTCAGAATTGAAAGCTTATTTTGTACTCTTATAACATTCTTTTAGAAAAATTATTAATTATTAGTTATGTCTAGGACTGTGACTTGAGGTAAAGCTTTTGTTTCCATGCATAGAACTGGGTCCACTTCCCATAAACGGCAGGCTACAAATTCATTTTGAAATACTGTTTTCAAAATATTTTCTCTATGCAAGGAGATGAAACTGCTAAAAGCAATAAACTTGACATAAAAAAGGTAGTAAGGTCGGGCCGATGCAGGCCAGCGGGTAGGGCGTTTGCCTTGCGGGGCCCGGCTTGCTGGCCTGGGTTCGATCCCCAGCATCCCATATGGTCCCCGAGCACCGCCAGGAGTAACTCCTGAGTGCAGAGCCAGGGAAAAACCCCTGAGCATCGCGGGTGTGACCCAAAAAGAAAAAAAAGGTAGTAAAAGGTAGCTGGAGGACAGTCTCACATTCATGTGCCTCAAGGAATTATTTGCTTCAGATTAATAGGAAATGCCAAGTGGTCTCTTTTTTTGTTTGGTTTAAATTTTTTTGGGATTTTTTGTTTATTTTGTGGGGCTAGCCATGGAACCCAAGGGCTTACAGTTCTCCTGCTGAGTTATATCTCTGTCTCTTGGTTATTTTTAAGTTGATATTTTTGTTACTTGATATCTGCTGGTAATGTTAGGGCACATAAATTAAAAACATTTCAGGAAAATTTTTTTGGTCAGAATTTTATCATTTTATGTGGGGATATCTCTTTCCCTTAGGAATTCCAGGACCCGCTAGACTATAGTTTTATAGCCCAAAGAAAAGATAGGCTCAAAGGAATGGGGGGTAATCATTGGGTAAATTTTGACAATTTGGTCAGAGTAAAATGCTATCTCTTAGGTGAAAAATTCATGTTTACAGTAGCTATATGCATTTGTCCTCAGATCATACTTTCATTTCCTATAGCCTAAAGTATCTTATTCAAGGAATAAAAATATTTTATACTTTGTCTTTAATGGGTATCTTGGTGAAGAAAAGAGATCATGTTTCCGAGCTAAACCACATTTGAAAAATAAAGAGAATGTGCCAAAAACTGTCTTTATGACCAAGTATTTATAGTAAAGACTATTAATGGAATGGGTCACTACAGAGACTGGAGATCCCTAAATATAAATGGAATTCTCATGTGCTAACTCTCTAACAGTGAAATATTCAGTGCCGATCAAAGGATATAACAAAAGGTAAAAGTTTTTTGGTAATCAAAAACTGTTTTGGTTAAAACCTTGACATGTTCTTTGAATATTGTATAATAAAATTACTTGTTTTTTACTACCCAATTCCTGATAACTTATGTATGAGATACATTTAATCCTTGTAACATGTTTATTTT
>JAJIBD010039076.1:0-44895 GCA_021461705.1 Cryptotis parvus | reverse complement strand
GTGGGTCCTTGTTGGCTGGGTTTCTGACAAATCAGGCTGGAGACTGGCTTAATCTCTTGGGTGGAGATCTTACCAGCTGCGGAGTGTGGATGGTGAAGATCGCTGCCAGTAAGGTGTGGGGGTTTCTCTGGGTTCCTTTGAGGCTCAATCGGAATGGTAGACTTGGGTCAGAAGTTGCTCTTGTGGTCCATGCACCTTTGCTTTTTTAAAAAAGTCGCTCACGTGGACCTTTATTTACTTTACAAAAGAAGTTGAGTCAACACGAGATACACAATTACAAAGTATTCCCGTTACAAAGCAATTCTAAGTTAAAAAAAAAGGTTTCACATTCTGTCATTTAATTCTAAATGACAGAATTATGATATGACAAAACTTAAAAAAGGCATGGTGTTAGAAGGAGGACACATAAGTAAATGGAACAGACTTGTAATGTCGAAATAAATTCTCACATATATGGACATATAACCCATAACAAAGAAACTAGGAACATACAGTAGAGTAAGGGGTAGTATTTTCTACCAATGATGCTGGGGTTATTAGTAAATGGAACAGACTTGTAATGTCCAAAAATAAATTCTCACATATATGGACATGTAATCCATAACAAAGAAACTAGGAACATAAAGCAGAGTAAGGGGGAGTATTTTCTACCAATGATGCTGGGGATATTTAACAAAAAGATGCATAAGAATAAACATTTTATTACTTCTAGCACAAATAAAATTTAATTGAATATCAACCAAGACTTCAATTTGTGTAATATATATAAACACAGGAAGAGGGCAAGTGCACACTTCTGTTCATTGCAGTAATTAGTATGGTAGTTAAGATAAGCAAAAATAAAAATAGAAATAAGCAGCAAACAAAACCACTAACTAGAGCAATGATGGATTAGTGGATCCAAAATTTGTGGTATATATAACAATAGAATACTATGTAACTGTATAATAGGGCAAAATCATTGCAATTATTGCTACCTGGGTGGATCTAGATATTATCATGCTTAGTGAAGTCAGTCAGGAGGAAAATGATGCATTTGGACAATTTCTTTTATACTTGGTACTTAAAGACATACAGAAAGTCAGCATCTCATGACCAGTCAATGCAACTGGGGAAGTGGTCAATATAACTGAATGTATGGCAGGGGGTGCAGGTATTGGGATGAGATTTGACTTTGGAACCTTGCTAGGGGGATATGAGTAACTTGGGTGGGTGTGGTGTTGGAACTACATATACATGATGCTATCATGAAGAGTGTTTTAAGTCACAATATCTCAATAAAGATTTCAGAAAAGAAAGAAACTATAAATTATAGGAAACAAGTTCCTTGACTCAGTCTTTTGTGATGTCATTGTAACTACAATAAAACAATACATGCCAAAGGAAAAGTGTTAGCATGAGTCAAATTCTTCATTCATAACAGAAATCATAGTTAAAATAAAAAGATGATATACCGGTGAAGGATATATGTATCTCTAAATAATATGTCATGTAAAAGGTTGTATACAAAGAACTCATACTACTAAACCTGTCAAACATGACAACCCTTTAATGTATGTTCTGTAATCCATAGTCTGGAGGGAAGGAAAAAAAGAAAGAGAGAGAAATGGAAAGAAATAAAGAACCTGCCGTGGAGCAGGGCTGGGGGGAGGGTAGGGAACCGGGTAGTTGGTGGTGGGAGATGGGCACTGGTGGCGGGATGGGTGCTGGAACACTGTATGACCAAAACCCAAATATGAACTTTTTTAATTGTAAAAAAAAAATATATTTGAAAAAAAATAGAGGATATGAATAGGCAATTCCCCAAATAAGTTATAATAGCCAATAACCAATAGCCACACAAAAATGCTTATCATTCTTTGAAACATGAAAACAAAGCCATGAGATACATTATTTTGACATAACAAATAATAGATTTTTTGTTTTTGTTTTTTGGTTCATACCCGCGATGCTCATGTGTTACTTCTGGCTCTTTGCTCAGGAATTACTCCTGGCAGTGCTCAGGGGACCATATGGGATGCGGGGATTGAACCTGGTTGGCCATGTGCAAGGTAATTGCCCTACCGGCTGTGCTATCGCTCCGGCCCAAGAATAGATTTTTAAAATTTATTTCTCTTCTACATCATTGCCATCATACAAAACCACAACTTCTTGTGTATTGCTTTTTCAGCCTGCTACTTTGAAGTATTATCTTTAGAAGATATTAGTGGACATTTGAAGAGGTTTCTATGTAAAATATTTATTATCTACAAATAGTAACATATTGACTTCTTTTCTATCTGCATTCTTTTTTTTTTCTTTTATTGTCTTATTGGTATGCAAAGAACTTCCAGTACTATGTTGAACATTCCTACATATGGCAAATGTAGGCATCCCTGTACCATGATTGACTAGAGTGAATCATTTTTGAATAGTCCCCAGTAAGGTCGACATTATGTGAATTGATTGATTATATATGCCTTTATAAATTTTGGATAGGTTGCTTCAATACTTATTTTCTTGAAGATTTTAGCATGAATTGGTATTAGATCTTATCAAATGTTTTCTTTGCATTTATGAAGGTGAAACTATGGTTTGCATTTTTTATTCTTTTTGATGTATCAATTTAATTTATTCATTTATATTCAACCATTTTTGCATACCTGGGACAAAGTTCACTTGATAAATAAAGCTTTTGGGTTGGTGGGAAGGCAGAACCAGTGGTGCTCAGGGCTTACTCGTGGCAGGGCTTGAGGTAACCATATGGAGTGCCTGTCATTGAACTGTATAAAGGCAAGTGCCCTATGTACTATTTCTTAGACCTCAATACATGACTCCTTTAAAGTGTTGTTGCATTTGGTTCTCATTGATTTTTGTGTGGGTCTTTGAATCTATGATCAACACAGATATTGCTCTAAATGTTTAGTAATATCTGCCAATTTTAGTGACAGGATATTGATGATCTCATAGAAAGTTGGAGCTTTTTGTATTTTTCATTAACGCTAGTGGGAGAGCTGCTGGTTGAGCCTCTTTTGAAGGCATTTTGGAGAATTTTCAACCACTTAAGAATAAAATTTATTAATGACCCTACAATTCTGCTCCTGGGCATCTAGCCCAAGAACATAAAAAATTAATCCAAAAAGTCGTAGGCACTCTTATGTTCATTGCAGTGTTATTTACACTAGCCACAATGTGGAAAACACTCAAGCACCCAAGAACAGATGAAACGATCAAGAAATTGTATTATATATGTGTAGTGGAAGAAATTCCCATGTAACTAGAGTTGAAATAGAGTTTCTGAAACTTGAATCTAGTTGAGGGAATCATGCTACATGACGTGAGTCAGAAATAAATTAAACATGCTACATGATCATGTATCAATGCAGAGTATAAAGAAACAAAGTAAGGGACTGAATAATTCTCAACAGAACAACTCTGAAATGTAGCCAATAGTACTGTGATATTACGGACAACTCTGAAATGTAGCCAATAGTACTGTGATATTATCCTGGGAAAAGGATATAGTTGGAGTAATTCATGCACTCTCAGTGTGGTGGTGGGTATGGAGTAGCCTCACTGCATGTAGAAATCAATAATAGAGGTTCAATATTTTATTTTTTTTATTTTTTTTTTTTTTTTTTCCATTTCGTCTTGTCCTCTTTTATTTCTTTTTTAAAATTTTTTATTACACCACAATGAAACATACAATTACAAAGGTGTTCATAATTGGTTCTTGGTAATACAGTATACCAGCACCCATCCCTCCACCAGTGCCTCATTTCCACCACCAATGTACCCCCCCCCCTCCCCCACCCCCATGCTGCCTTAATAGCAGGTACCGCAGTTTCCTCTCTTTCTCACTCTGTCTCTCTCTGTCTCTGCATCTCTCTCCCTCTTATTTTACACATTGTGGCTAGCCCTGCAGATATTCAGAGTTTAAAACTTAAGTCTCTTTGTGTATATTCAATGGTGAGTTTTAATCTGCCATTACCATTTCCCCACATTTAGTAAAACACTGGTATCTATTTATGTCGTATTAATGAATGCAGTCATTCTATATCTGTCCTTTTCCTTCTGACTAATTTCACTCAGCATGATAGTCTCCATGTCCATCCATTTGCAGGCAAATTTCATAATTTCATCTTTTCTGACAGCCGCATAGTATTCCATAGTGTAGATGAACCACAGTTTCTTTAGCCAGTCCTCTGTTCTCGGGCATTTACGTTGTTTCCAGATTCTAGCTATAGTGAATAGCGCAGAGATGAATAAAGAAGTACAGATAGTGTTTCTGCTCTGTGTTTTTCGGTCTCGGGTATATTCCCAGGAGTGCTATTGCTGGATCAAATGGGAGCTCAATATCTAGTTTTCGGAGGAATGCCCATATTGTTTTCCAAAAGGGCTGGACCAGTCGGCACTCCCACCAACAGTGGATGAGAGTCCCTTTTTTCCCCCACATCCACACCAGCACCGGTTGTTCTTGCTGTTTTGGATGTGTGCCAGTTTCTGTGGTGTGAGATGGTACCTCATTGTTGTTTTGATTTGCATCTCCCTGATGATTAAAGATGAAGAGCACTTTTTCATATGCCTTTTGGCCATTCGAATTTCTTGTTTTTGGAAGCTTCTGTTCATTTCTTCTCCCCATTTTTTGATGGGGTTGGCTGTTTTTTTCTTATGAAGGGCTACCAGTGCCTGATATATCCTGGATATTAACCCCTTGTCAGATGGGTATTGGGTGAATATCCTTTCCCACTCTGTGGATTGTCTTTGTATCTTGGTCACCGTTTCTTTTGAGGTGCAGAAGCTTTTTAGTTTTATATAATCCCATTTGTTTATCTTTGCTTCCATTTGCTTGGTCAGTGGTGTGTCGTCTTTAAACATACTTTTCGTTTCAATGTCGTAGAGCGTTTCTCCTATGTTTTCTTCGATGTACCTTATAGATTCATGTCTGATGTTGAGACCTAGAATCCATTTTCATCTGACTTTTGTGCATGGCGTTAGAAGGAGGTCTAAGTTCATTTTTTTTACATGTAGCTGCCTAGTTTTCCCAGCACCATTTGTTGAAGAGGCTTTCTTTGCTCCACTTAATATTTTTTGCTCCTTTATCGAAGATTAAGTGGTTGTATCTTTGAGAATGTGTTTCAGGATACTCAGTTCTATTCCATAGGTCTACAGGTCTGTCTCTATACCAATACCACACTGTCTTAATTACAACTGCTCTGTAGTAGAGCTTGAGGTTGGGGAAAGTGATACCTCCCATCTTCTTTTTCCCAAGGATTGCTTTAGCTATTCATGGAGTTTTATTATTCCATACAAATTTCAGGAGTGTTTGTTCAATTTCTTTTGAAGAACATCATGGGTATCTTTATAGGGACCGCATTGAATCTGTATAAAGCTCTAGGGAGTATTACCATTTTGATAATGTTAATCCTTCCGATCCATGAGCAGGGAATATGTCTCCATTTCCTCAGGTCTTCTTTTATTTCCTGAAGTAACGTTTTGTAGTTTTCTTTGTAGAGATCCTTTTACATTCTTTGTCAAACTGATTCCTAGGTATTTGATTTTCTGCGGCGATATTGTGAATGGGATAGTTTTTTAATGTCCCTTTCTTCTCTTTCGCTGTTTGCATATAGGAAGGCCATTGACTTTTGGGTATTGATTTTGTGCCCTGCTACTCTGCTATAGGAATGTATTATTTCTAGGAGCCTCTTGCTAGAGAGTTTCGGTTTTTCCAGGTATAATATTATGTCATCTGCAAATAGTGATTATTTGGCTTCTTCCCTTCCTATCTGGATGCCCTTAATGTCTTTTTTCTTCCCTGATTGCTATGGCAAGTACTTCCAGTACTATATTGAATAGAAGTGGTGAGAGTGGGCAGCCTTGTCTTGTCCCTGATCTTAAGGGGAAGGCTTTCAGTTTTTCCCCATTGAGAATGATGCTCGCTGTGTGCTTGTAGTAGATGGCCTGGATTATCTTGAGGAAGGTTCCTTCAATCCCCATTTTACGGAGAGCTTTCATCATGAATGGGTGTTGAATCTTGTCAAATGTCTACTCTGCATCTATTGATATGATCATATGGTTTTTATTTTTCTTCAAAAGCTGGTTCTTTGAAAAAATAAACAAGATTGACAAACCACTTGCAAGACTTGTAAGAAAAGGAAAAAAGAGAACCCAAATAAATAGAATTAGAAATGAAAACGGGGACATCACAACAGAAACCACAGAAATTCAAAAGATCATCAGAGATTACTATGAGAGCCTGTACACCACAAAACAAGAAAACCTAGAAGAAATGGACAAATTCCTGAATTCCTATAGCTTCCCTAGTCTGCAACAAGAAGATTTGGAATACCTCAACAAACCTATCTCCAACAAGGAAATAGAATCGGTAATCAAAAGTCTCCCCCAAACACAAAAGCCCAGGTCCAGATGGATTCACCAGTGAATTCTACAAAACCTTTAAAGACGACCTACTCCCAATTCTTTTTTAAGCGCTTCCGGCAAATTGAAGAAACAGAAACACTCCCAAATAGCTTTTATGAGGCACATATCACCCTGATACCCAAAGCAGACAAAGATGCCACAAAAAAGGAAAACTACAGACCAATCTCCATGATGAGTACAGATGCTAAGATCTTCAACAAAATACTAGCAAATAGAATCCAAAGAGTCATCAAAAAGATTATACACCATGACCAAGTGGGATTCATCCCGGGAATGCAAGGATGGTACAACATCCACAAGTGAATCAACATAATACATAATATCAACAAAAAGGTTCAATTTTTTAAAACATGAGATAGAAATTCATATTTTTTGGCTTAATACAAATGACAAGAAGCAACAAGTGTCAGGTGGGTATGATGCCAATTGGTGAAATCATTATGAAAAATACTTTAGAGATTCTTCAAAAGCGAAGAAGACAAATCACTGTAGCCTACTCTTGGATTGTCACACAATGAAATAAATACATAGGCTCTGTTGAAGAATTATATACAACCCCAAGTTGATCACAGCAATATTCACAAGAGTCAAGTTAAAAAGCAAACTAAAAGCACAGTGACAATGAGCATGGTTTGTGTGTGTGTGTGTGTGTGTGTGTGTGTGTGTGCATGCGCATGAGCTGTTTTAGTGATTAAAAAAAGAAGGGTAAAATACTGTCACTGCTAAAAGACAGATGGCAATAGAGCACTTTATATTTAGTGAACTAATTTTCAAAGAGCAAAACAATAAGTGATTTTATTAATGTATCACATTAAGAAACTCCTGACAAGCCGAGAGTTTTTTTAATATGATACATTAATAAAATCACTTATTGTTTTGCTCTTTGAAAATTAGTTCACTAAGTATAAAGTCCTGTATTTCCATCTGCCTTTTAGCAGTGGCAGTATTTCAGAGACCCACCATCAGAGACCCACCCTTGAGCACTCATCAGAGACCCACCCTACCTACAGCAGTCTTTTTTTCAAGCCCAGCCCAACAGAGCCTCACAAGAACCAGAGGAAACCCTACACCATGAGGGCCGCCATTTTCCACATCCGGCCTCCCCCACTCCTCAGAGCTCCACCCAGCAGAAGAGCTGATCACAAGCCAGGCTCATGCCTGAGCAAAGGGGCTGTAGAGTTCATTAATTAATGCATGAGATGAGAGGCGACTACAAGAGTATCCCACCTGCATGGTTGATACTGGCAAGCTACCCGGGTCGTATTTGATATGCCAAATACCAGTAACAATTATAGACCTCATTCCCATGACCTGATGGAATGGTTTGAGGCTCTTTATGTTCCTGTAGTGAGTAGATACCCTTGGGCTACACTAGCATGTGACAGGATGTATGAAGATGTTACTGGTGTCCACTAGATCAAATTGATGAACAATGGGAAGACAAGTGGTACACATGATACAAGTGATACAAGTGATTAAGAAACAGAAAGAATAAACAAAGAATAACCAAATTTCATATTTGTTATCAAAGGGAAGAGAAGATACGTGATTTAATTGTGTGTAAGGTGTTAAATGTGTTGTGGATTAAAATTAGATTTTTTTATGATTGCATGCTTCAAATTTCTATATGAATATAAACCACAGTTATTTCAATTGAAAATAACTACAAAAATCATTATATATGTGATTGTCTTAATATTTTCATAACTTTTCAACTATTGTAAAAGTAAATAATAGAAGGAAAAATGAATCTCAGTTAACACTTATGAGATAGTCAAGATTTATTTTCTGGCTGCTTAACCTAAAAGCAATTAAGAAAAAATGCATAGTCTTGCTAAAAAATCTAAGTGAACTTTCTTAGTGCCATTGGAAAACTCCATTACATAATTATTTCTCTTTACTACAATGGTTTAGTATGTTTTTAAAATAACCAGTAATTTACTAAATTAGTAAATTAGTAAATTTAGTAATTTAGCAAAATACCTGAGCATAATAGTAAATTTTATTCTTTCCTCTTTAATTCTGCTTAATATAACAATAGTAATAAAATGAGCTTTGTTCATGTAATGTAACAATTTGCATATTGCAATTGATGAAACATTTTATGAGAATAAGTTTTATTATAATGCCATTCGTCTTAGCATAATTAAAATGTAAATTTATAATAACAACAAACATTACAACCACATGTAATGATATGACAGGAAATGAACTAGAAACAGTAAAGCAACATAAAGAACACAGAATTAATTATATCTAGTTGGGATGAAACATTATTCCCTTTGGCTTTATAATTTTCGTAATCAGTCCTTTTTTAACACTTATATTGAAGCTGTGGAATACTATATTCAAATACTGTTCTTTGCTATATCAGTGTACAGACCGGATGATCAGAAATGCTATGGTTGAGGGCCGGAGCGACAGCCCAGTGGGTAGGGCGTTTGCCTTGCCCGCGGCCGGCCTGTGCCGGCCTGGGTTCGATCCCGGCATCCCATATGGTCCCCGAGCACTGCCAGGAGTAATTCCTGAGTGCAGAGCCAGGAGTAACCCCTGAGCATCGCTGGGTGTGACCCAAAAAGCAAAAAAAAAAAAAAAAAGAAAAAGAAATGCTATGGTTGAAATAGTATTAGTATGCAATTAAGCATACTTTAAGAGTTTATTCCTCACTAGCAACTGGAAACATTCTCAGTAATGCAGAATGGCTGACCATTTCCAAATTAATCAGAGTAATACATCACATGACATAAATCAATAATAAACATCATGTGATCTCATTAAATCAGAAAAATTAAAACAATTGACTAAACTCAATACTCAATGTTCATTTTAAATTTTTACAAAGTTTCAACAAAATATATCTAGAAATAATGCATCTAAAAATAACAAAGTTCTGGGGCTGGAGGGATAGCACAGTGGGAAGGGCATTTGCCTTGCATGCCAAAAACCTTGGTTCAGTCCCCAGCATATAGATGAAAGATAGATAGGTAGATAGATAGATAGATAGATAGATAGATAGATAGATAGATAGATAGATAGATAGATAGATAGATAGGTAGATAGATAGATAGATAGATAGATAGATAGATAGATAGATAGATAGATAGATAGATAGATAGATAGATAGATAGATAGATAGATAGATAGATAGATAGATAGATAGATAGATAGATAGATAGATAGATAGATAGATAGATAGATAGATAGATAGATAGATAGATAGATGAAAATAACAAAGTTCTCATATTACAAACTAACAGTTGAGATTACACTGTGAGGTAAAAAAATCTTTGAGGTTTTCAATTTAAAACTTGGGAATACAAGGATGGCCACACTTTCCATTTAAATTTATTGTAGTACTGGCAGAATTAGAGAACCAAAGCAAGGAAGCAAAGTCATCTGAATTGGAGCGGAAGAGGTTATGATGTCATTAAAGCGTCTAATGGGATACTATAACTAGAAAATCCTGACCACAACATCACAGACATCCAGTACTAATAAATGAGTTTAGTAAATTTACAGGAATTAAAATAAATATACAAACTTGCTAACATTTCTTCACTCTAGCAATGAACAGAAAGACTTAGAATATATTTGATCTTACCATTCCATCCAAAATAATAAACTACCTATGAATGAAGTTAATAAAAGATTGGCTATTTATTTATTTAAAATGCATGGCATAAGACTTTGTAAGAAATTGCAAAATATGTAAAATAATTCATAGTTTATGGAGAAAATTGCTAATATTTCCACACTACAAAAACCAGTATAGAGTCAACTAACTTCAACAGAATTTTCAATTATATTTTTTACAATAATTGGACAATTTTATATTTTATAGACCCACAGAGGTAATGAGAAAAAAAAAGAAGCTTCATGCAAAAAACTGTAGTAATCCAATATGACTTTACCATATACATATATCGAAATCAACGGAACAGCTCAGTAAGATCAGAGATAACTCTACATATTTATAATTAATTTCTGAAAAACTAACCAGTGATAAAATAATGCTAAAAGGAAAACCTCATTAACAATTACTGTCCCCTGAAATTCACAGCAAAGAAAAACTGGATCTTATCTTATACTTTAATACTACACATAAAATCAGAATTAGAATTTTTTTTCTTTATGTTGTTTCTCACCCTTCTGTGTTCTGAGTTTACACCCGCTCTGTCTGGAAGGGATCACTTGTAGACACAGCACGTAGGGTGGTGATAAGGGATCAGTCCTGAAGGTGTCTGAGAGGTTTATGAATAATCGTAGTTTCTGGCATCAAACCTATATCAGCTTCATGCATGGAAAATACGTTGATCATTGAATATAATTCTGGCCTTAGAATAAATTTTTTTGTTTGGCTTTATTTTATATTTTAAATCAAAACATTAAACCTATCAGCTTAGAGAAGTGGAAGAGACAGATTTCCAAGATAAATTTGATTATTGAATTTAATTATTATTTTATTTCAATTTCATCACATAAATTAACTTTATAAAGAATAAAATAATTTCTCTGGTATTTATAAAGTTTCTTGTTTTGTTTTTTGACACATTTATTGTACTCCTATACATAGAACACATTTAAAATATTCTTTTTTTTTTTTTTTGCTTTTTTGGGTCACACCTGGCAATGCTCAGGGGTTACTCCTGGCTCTGCACTTAGGGAATTACTCCTGGCAGTGCTCGGGGGACCATATGGGATGCTGGGGATTGAACGAACCCGGACCAGCACGGGCTGGCCTTGTGCAAGGCAAATGACCTTCCCGCTGGGCTATCGCTCCGGCCCCAAAATATTCTTAATAATTTCATTCTCTACAGGTATCTTTCACCATTGGTATTTTTCTCCATGCATTTCTTCTCAGATGATGATCTGCTATACCTGATAGTTTCTCTTTTTTTTTTTTTTTTGGCTTTTTTTTTGGGTCACACCCGGCAATACTCAGGGGGCTACTCCTGGCTCTGCACTCAGGAATTACTCCTGGTGGTGCTCGGGGACCATATGGGATGCCCGGATCGAACCCAGGCCAGCACAGGCGGGCTGCGTGCAAGGCAAATGCCCTACCCGCTGGGCTATCGCTCTGGGCCCATGATAGAGTTTCTCTTTAGCCTCTAGATATTTATTTTGAACCCTTTGACTTAAAAAAGTTATCAGTTTCTCACTTTGCCGTTACAAGTATCAGTAAAGCATCCATATTATATATATGTTTATATATAATTAATATATATGTATTTTTAAATTTCATTACACCACTGTGAGATATACAATTATACAGCTTTTTTTTTTCTTTTTTGGGTCACACCCTGCAATGCTCAGAGGTACTCCTGGCTCTGCACTCAGGAATTACTCCTGTTGGTGCTCGAGGGAACACATGGGATGCTGGGAATTGAACCTGAGTCAGCAGATAGAGCTTTTTAAAATTGGGTCTCAGCCACATAGTGTTAGTGTTTTAACACCCAACTATCCACCACCCTTCCAATATCCCAAATTCCCTCTAGCCTGCCTCTATCATAAGCATTTTTCTTCTTGTTCTCCTATCTCTGACTCTCTTCTCTCTGTCTGTCTCTGTCTCTGTCTCAGCTTCTCTCTATTTCTCTCTATTTCTCTCTCTCTCTCTCTCTCTTCCCTTAGATGAAATTTTAACCTCTGAAAAGAATCAGAAAATATGAACATGCATGACATCACAAATAAAATATTTGTTGTTTATTTGTCTGTTTTCCTCCCTGGTCATATTTTGGAGTTCCCTTGACAGAAACTTCTACTGAAATGGTATGAAATTCATCTTTCTTCTAACAGAAGAATGATCTAACGCTCGCTAACACATATTCACCCAATTTGCAATCATCAGAATTGCCTTTTAAGGAGAAGCTAATAACACTGGAATACTTTGATGACTTTGTCTATGTTTTAACTCTATCAAAAGAAAACCACTTAGTTCAAAATATTTTTTATTAATTTCTAGTAAAGAAGTTCTTTGTCTTCATCTTTCTTGTTTTTGTTTTTAATTTGTTGAAATTTAAAGCTTAGAGAAGAGACCCATTACCCAACTGCTTTTTTTTAATCTGTTTCAAATAATCAGTTCTTTGCTAAAAATAATTTTAATGATTTTTCCACACATATTGTTCATAATTTAAATAGTTTAAATGCATGTTTGGACACCAAGCATTAGCCAAGCGGCACAAATGCTACTGACTTTGACCAGGAATGTGGAAAGATAGGTCTACAGCTGAATCTCAACAAAACTATGTTCATGAAAAATGAACTAGTTCCAGAGGCCCCTTTCACTCTCAATGGAACAAACATCTCTGAATGCAGCAGTTATGTGTACCTAGGTCGAGAAGTCAACATGATGAACGACCTAAAACCTGAGCTGCGCAGGAGGAAGAGAGCAGCATGGAATGCCTTCAAAAGCATTGAAGAAATAGTTTAAAAAACAAAGAACTTCCGGCTTCGGACACATCTCTTGAACTCCACCGTTCTCCCTGAATTAACATACACCTCAGAGACCTGGGCCCTATGAAAGCAGGATGAGAATGCTACTCGACCAGAGAGGAATAGAAAGAGCTATGCTTGGAATATCATGCCTCACTCAAGTGAGAGAAGGAATCCGAGCTCCGACCTCCGTCACTGTTCCAGAGTCAGGGATGCTGCCTCATTTGCCAAGGCATCGAAAATCAGATGGGCTGGACATGTAATGCAATTTGGAGATGACCACTGGACAAGAACCATTACTGACTGTGTCCCCACGGGATGTCAAAGATCACGTGACCACCCACCTACAAGATGGTCAGACTTCTTCGTCAAGACCCTGAAGGAACGGTTTGAGGCTCTTCATATTCCTGAAGCAACCAGATGCCATTGGGCTACATTGGCACAGTGTCAAATGGAAATGTTACTGGCGCCCATTGGAGCAAATAGATGAATAACAGGATGTCAAGTGATCAAGTGATCCAGTGAAATACATAGTTTAAATACACTAAGTTGTTGTTATCTATAATGGTGCACTGCATTATTAGAAATAATGGGAATATATAAAGATTAATTTACATTAAATTAGACTTAACTGATGTAAAATGAGGGTAACATTTGATTTAACTTTTTATTAGTGCATGTCAAAATATGCATACTGTATATTTGAAAAATACCTACATTTATTTAAAATAATTCTTTGCAGATTTCTGTTTGTGTGCACAAGTCTTCTTTCAACTAGAGACATCAAATTTATGCTTGTTAAATATTAAGGGAAGTGTTTATATATCTTAAAGTTAATGTTTTAATGAGAAATAAGTTTGTTGGAAAAAAAACACATCAAACATGTAAAGGATTAAAAAATACTTGAAAATTATAACTTGTCTTTAAAGTAGGACGAGAGTTATTTAAATAGGGTGGTTGGCCTGAGGGCTCAGAGAACATTTTAATTGCATATTTAATTTGAAATATGCTAGAGAGGTAGTATTTAGTTTAGCAGAAGCTTGGGAGCCTTGGCAAAATATTTTTTTCTAACTAATATTTTCTTTTACCTTTTCAAAATGTAGATTGAGCTGAATAGAATTTAATTGTGTTTCTATTCATTATGAAAGGATTAGAACTTTTTATTTTTCCTATGTAAAATAAGTTGACAGGTTCATTTTAAAAGCTATATTTTCTTTTTAATTATCCTTGAATCTTATCTTGTACCTGAACATTTCCTTGCTTGACAGCTCAAAAAGATTAAAATAGCATCCAATTGTACAAAATCCATGGTCTTTTACACGGTTTTGTCTTTCACCTAGACATTGAAGCTAGGAGTTAAGATCTTGGAAATAAAGAAAAAGACATGAACTTATAAAAAGGATGAAATGAAATAAATTGCATTATTTTTGTAACAGATATGTATTAGTATTAGCAATGGATAAGTCAGCATTCACATGTGCAAATTTTATTTTACATGAAAGCAGTTTTAGCCTTGATATAATGTTTGTGGGATAGGTTATTCCAACAGTATAGAAAAGGTGATTGTGATGTTTTAGATGATATATACATAACAAAGACAGTGAAATAGTATTAAAAGATAAACAACAGAAGCTAAAATTGATTTTGTTTTTGAATACAGAGTTTTCTCTATCATAGTGGTTTCAAATTGGGCACGATAGGTCTAAAGCATACTATTACTCATGACAAAATAAAGAGTGTAGGCTTCTGTGGACTCTTTATGGCATCTCTTAAACCATAATCAGTCACTAAGGCACCTGTGTGTATCAGTTCCCATCCGGATGGTCTTTCAGGAGGTGTTATCAGTGTAAATATATTTCCCATTGTCATCATATGCTGATAAAAAGCCACATAAATGAGAAGTTAGTTTCCTTCCTGTCTGTGATGTGAAAAATGTGTTCTTGAAGGGTAAAGAATGTACATGGAACTGGGGAAAACCAGAAAGAAATTTTAAGAAGTAGAAGAAATTAGCTGTGACCAGATTTAAAAGTTTTACTCCTTTTAGGAAACTGAGACTTTTTAGGACATAAAATAATATTCTCAGTCTTCTGGATCACTGAGAATGTACAATTGTCATGGGGAAGCAGATTACAAGAAGGGATGTGCCAGTTTCTGTTGCCAGAGGTTGTTTAAGCAGTGATGTCTACTCTGTCATAACTCTGTAGATCAGAAGTTTAGTTATGGCATGCATGGAGTTTGTCTACTGAGGCTATGCAGACACTGTCTAAAAAACATTCTCATGGGACAGGAGCCTCTCACCAACCTATTTGATTGTGACAGAATTCTGTTTCTCATGTATGTTATACTAGGGGGCTGTGTCATTTAGTAATTTTTTAAATCAATTTTTAATTTTAATTTTAGGCACCAGGGGTTTACAGTACTGGTAACGATAGGGATTCATGCATGCAGTGTCCTCATGGCGCAGGCTCTGCCAGAGTCCCCCCTGCCCTCCTCTTTCTTTTCATTTTTAGCTTTTTGGGTCACACGTAGAGATGCTCGGGTGATACTCCTAGTTCTGCACTCAGAAATTACCACCAGCGGTGCATGCGGGACCCTATGGGGTGACGCTGTGGATAAATAAGGTCTGCTGCATGCAAGGCCAATGCCCACC
Source organism: Cryptotis parvus (assembly GCA_021461705.1). Lineage (NCBI taxonomy): Eukaryota > Metazoa > Chordata > Mammalia > Eulipotyphla > Soricidae > Cryptotis > Cryptotis parvus. The sequence continues at coordinate 29,396 of JAJIBD010039076.1, read as the reverse complement.
TGCATCCTCTAGCTCCAGCCCTCCCTGCTCCTTCACATGCCCCCACATGCCCCTCATGTTTGTCTTAGATGCTTACATCTAAAATCTCACAACCCCCTTTTCTACGCTGCTGCAATAACCTATCCCAAAAACATATTATGCTATAGGCTAAGACTTCTCTGATGTAAGATTAAAATTTAATTTAGAATTCAATGTTTGACATGTGGCTGCTTCTACTTCATAAAAAAATCCCTTAGAGATCCTCTCTCCATCATTTTATGCTTAGCATCTCATGGCTGGAATCTTTGCAGAAGAAGGTTCTTTCATCTCATAAAGTCTCACCTGCTTAAGGCAGCCAAGAAATCATCCTCAATGCCAACCCTGACATATACCGTATCCCAAGTGTAGGATAGAAGATTATGATATTTCACAATCCTGCAAATTATAGGCAATTTGCACAGCAGAAGTTGGAATATTAAAAGACAAAGTAGGTTCCCTGTATGGAATTGAATGACATATACTTTTAACATCAACATGCTTTTAGTATTTAATAAAAGTTTGCTGAAAATGCAAATTTAAGTAAAGTTGGACCATTTGTATCACTTGTCTTCCCTGTTGATCATCAATTTGCTTGAGCGGGCACCTGTAACATCTCCATTCATCCCTGTTACAAGCTAGTGTAGCCCAAGGGCATCTGCTCAGTCCAGGAAAACAAAGAACCTCAAACCATTCCTTCAGGTCATGAAGTCTATTACTGTTACTGTTTTGGTCATATCAAATACGACCCAAGTAGCTTGCCAGGCTCTGCCATATGGGTGGGATACAATTGGATAATAACTAATAAACCTTTAGGCTTGACTAACAAAACTCCTATTGCCAAGAGTGGTGGGAGCTGAAGTGGGGATTGAAGAGGGAAAAGGGTACTTGAGTACCCTTGTTGGGTACCTTGTTGGGGTTAGAATCCATAATTCTCAACCATGTTACCAAAAGTATAGCAAAGATAAATTATATAAAAAATAGACTTAAGGAATTCTCAATCCAAGTTTGAACCCTAGCACCCCAAATGATACCCTGAGCCTGTCAGGATGGATTCCCTGAACATGGAGCCAAAAGTAAACCCTGAACCACACCAGGTGTGCAGTTCAAACAAAAGAAAAATGAAAGGAATGGAAAGAAAATGTGATCTGGACATGGAAGAGTGACCAGTACATAATTCTGATAAGACAAGGCAGGACACTGACTCTAGGATGGGTTTAAGACTGGGCTCCATCACAAGGGTTTCCGGCAGCTCAATTAGTAAATGGTTGACATTGTGGGAAAGTGTATTTGAATCTTATCACCATGATAATGTTATGGGTGATGCTAAGATCCAGGAAGACAGTGGAAAGAGGAAAGTACTGTTTGGAAGGAAAGGATTTAGAGGAATATAAAGAGTGTCAGAGGGAGGAAACTCAGGATGCATTAACCATCATGAAAGTTGAAAGATTTCTACTCAGGTGATTGATAATGGAAGCAGAGTAGACAGAGCAAGTCTTGGTGATTTTTCAAACAAACAACAATTAAAATTGGTGGCAGCTAGTCTTTAACCACATGCTCTTGGAGCATGTTATCGATATATTTCTGGCTTCCAACTAGATTAGTCAGAAAAGCAGCATAAAGCAACACTTTATTCAGGTAAGCACATAATAGAATTGACATTTTTACTGGGCCCATTTTTAAAACAAAGAATCTAGCATTTGCAGTTATTTTTGAACAGAGGATCGCTACATATTTAAATATACATGTTCTGTTCTAAATTTGAAACAGTCCTGTTAGCAGCTGATTTCATAATTAGAGATAAAAGATTTAAAAAATAATGAGTATAAAAGTATTAGTAGAATTCATGGGGTGAAATATTTCTCTGAGAACATAAATGATAGGGGGAGACAATTAAAATCTTAAAGAAACACTTGGTGAGATCATATCTGCTATGGCAACAAGAAGAACCAGTCAAGGAAATTAAAAAATAGAAAAAAGAAAGATCAAAAGAAATGGAGTAATAGAAATTAAGAGTAATGTCTACTGGAAAGAAAGTATCTTCCATTACCAGATGCTTAAAAAATGAGGAATATGGAGAGAATTTAGATATTTGCTTTAATTGAAAAAATATATAATTAATCCCAGGGTCAGAGAGGTAGTAGAGGAGGTAAGATGTGTTCCTTGCATAAAGCCGATACATTTTTGATGCCTAACACTGCATCTAGTCCCACACACAGTTAAAGTCACTGTGGAACACAAAGCCAAAATAGTGTGTGTGCACCATGGAGTATTGGTGCAAGTTATCAACTGATGTAGTGTGCGTGTCCTTGATTGAATTTAAGATTGTTAAGAAACACAAAATTATGTATATATAATATATGTATATATACCAACCATATCATAACTTTTCAATTAATTACAGCGCACTGTTCAAATTCAGGGAAATACATGTTAATCCAGCTTGTGTATGAAGCTATGTTTGGTTTCAGAACGTTTGCTTTGGTTTTCATGACAAAGTGATAGCATGCCACACGGGTAGACAAGTTGAACTCCTAATCTAAGGGCCATTCGTGGGGTTGCATAACTGAACATAGGTCATGAAGATTTCATGCAGGGGTAAGGTATTTCTGAACGTGAAAAGACCAGCAATTATTTAAAGCTAACCATATAATGAATATTAGGTATTTCCTCATGGTATTTGTGTATCTCTCATTTGAAAAATGTTGTGAGTGAAAGAAATTTAAGAAGCTATGTTTAGAGACTGATGTAAGGTTTTTAGAACCTATAAATAATTTTGAAGCAAAAGGTAATTTTATGATTTCAATAGTTTTATTTTCTGAAGCAATGTTAGGTGCATCAAGTCAGATAATTAATGAGATGCAATTAACATAAGTTGTTCAAAATTTAGATGGAATCATTTGAATTTAATACATTTCTGCATTGAAGTGTGATCACCACTGGAGCATCAGCAACTACCTTTTATTTTGTCATATATTATCCTAAATCTATCAAGTTACACGTTTCATTAAGAAATGCTAATACTCTTTTAAAGGGAACTGTGACCGTAGGGGATCTAAAGTGATATCAACAAGCCAAATATTTAAAATATGTTTTTATGAAGTCACCATAATTTAAAAAAGTCATTGATAGTTGAGTTCAGACATACAGTGTTTCAGCACCAATTTCATAACCTTCACAGATGTCCCCAGGAACTTCATCCAGGGACCTCTCTCTCTGTCTCTGTCTCTCTCTCTTTCTCTGTCTCTCTCTCTTCTCTCTCTCTGTCTTTATCTCTCTCTCTCTCCCGGCCGGCAGGTTCTCCAGCAGTCTCCCCTTTGCTGGGCTTCTCCCTTCATAATATCTTAATATCTCTCTCAGGGCATCTCTTTTCAGGACCTCTATATTTGGGTCCTCTCTATTCAGGGCTTCTACCGTCAGGGCCTTTCTCTATTATTTCTTTGTCTATCTCTGTCTGTCTCTCTGTTTCTTTCTGCTTCTTCATTTCTCACCTCTATTTCTCTGTATCTCTATCTCTATCCCTCTGTTTGCCTGTCTTAATTTCTCTGTTTCTCTGTTTCTCTATCTCTATATCTCTTCTTTTCTTCACCATGCCCTCTCTTTTCAGGACCTTTTTCTTTTAGGCCAGTCATCTGGGTCCTGGCCTTTGTCCTGTGGCCCTGTGGCACCGTGACGCTGTTACCCTATGGCCCTCTAGCCCTGGGGCCCTGGGACCTTGGTGCTAGCCCTCTGGCTCAGGCACCATGCACTCTGGCCCTTGTGATGACCTTCCGGCCCAGGCACAAGGAATTTCATCGTTTATGAAGATGTTTATGATGATTTGCTACCGGCATTCAATATACCAACACCAATCCGACAACCACTGTCGCCTTCCCTCCACCATTATCTTTCTTCATTTTACCAACTGCCCCTCAAGCATGTCCCTGTAGCACGCCCAAAGTAACTGTTATATGCAATTCATATTATATGCTTGTTAGGTCCCAGCCCTGGTGCTGGCCCTCTAACCTAGGCACCAGGGGCCCCATGGCTGGCCTTCTGTCTAGGCACCAGCAGCTGGGACCCAGGATGTTCCCCCTGGGGCCTGGTTTATAGCTGTGAGGCTTCAGTTCAGAATCCTGGTCTTCTCTCTTAATTGATGCTATCAACAAACATTCATCAGGGAAATTGGTCAGTAATTTCTTTTCTAGAGGTGTCTTTGTGCTTTGAGTATTAGATTTGTTCATACAAGAGGTTAGGGAATGCTCTTATTTCTTTAATATTTGGAAGAGTTTTAGCAATAAATGTTGTGAGTGTTCTCTGATGGTTTGGTAGAACTCAACAGTGAATCCATCCAGGCTAGAGTTTTTTTCCCCCCTTGGGGGAAATTCTAATGAATGTTTTAATTTCCTTGATTGTTATTGACCTGCTCATATATTATACTTCTTTGTTCCCTTTTAGGAGATTACATCACTGTAAAATTTTACATTTATTTTAGGCTCCCAGTTTAACAGCATATAGCTGTTCATTAATCTTTCATAATATCTAGCATCTCTGAGTTTGTTGAAATTTCTTCTCTTTCAATTTATTTGGGCAGAATTTCAATTTATTTATTTTAGTTTCTTTCTTTCTTTCCTTTGTGAATCTATCTATACTATCACATATCTTTTTTGTGATTTGTTTTTAGTTTGGAGACACAACCTTGGGTGCTCCAGATGACTCTTGCCTCTATGCTCAGGGATTATTCCTCTTGGGGTTCTAGGAGCAATATACGGTACCAGGAATTGAACTCTGGTTAGCTGTTTGAAAGCAAACTTCCTCACTATACTATCTCTCCAACCCCAATTTTGTTTATTTTTGGTTAATTATCTAAAAAAAAAACTGCTGTTTCAGTGACTCTTTGTATCACTCTCTGGATGATTTCTATACCATTGATTTATGTTATTTATATTATTGATTTCTTATTATTTATATTATTGATTTCTATATTATTGGTTTCTGATAGTATACCACCTCAACGGCAGAGCCTGGCAAGCTACTCATGTTTTATTTGTTATGCCAAAAACTAGTAACAATTATGGACCTCAATTCCATGACTGAAGAATGGTTTGAGGCTCTTCCTGTCCCTGGAGCAAGCAGATGCCCTTGGGCTATACTTGCTTATGACAGGACTTATGGAGATGTTACTGGTGCCCGTTTGAGCAATTTGATGAACAATGGGAAGAAAGTGATACAGTGATTTAAGTTTCAGTCAACAAACGAAACCTTAAGACTGTTGAAACACATATGCACAAGTCAGTGTGGAATGTGTCATCCTTAAATATGCATATCCCAAGGACTTTTAGTACTTACTTCAATTACAATAATAGTGGTTTATTTAAATAAAGCAATCAGAGATGGCGGATCATAAAGATGTAGTATGTATACACAATGGAATTCTACACAGCTCTTAGGCATGATGAAATCATGCAGTTCACTGCAACTTGGATGGAACAGGAAGACTCCATGTTAAGAGAAGTAAGCCAGAAGGATAAACACAGATACTGTCACTTATACATGCTATTTAGAATAACTGGATGTGGGAATGCGAACTTTACAGGGAGCATAACAACCTTGGCACCAGACAATAAGTAGGAAAACTAAAGAAATAGTGGAGGGGTAGGGTAAAAGACAGATGAGAAGAAATAGGGATCAGGTCAGTGGGTTCAGGTACAAAAGTGGTGTTAAGGAATGATAGAACAAATATCCACACTCTGTTTACAGCTGTTGTAGCTGACCAACTGACAGTATTAGGTATAGAACCAGTCCAGAGGTGCTGAACTCTCTTTAATACTTTCTTCAAACTATTTCCTTTCTTTGCCCTTAGGCAAGCTCAGCCAACCCTTCTCTCTGCTCCTCCAACTCACTCCTGCCAGCCAGGCTGAGAATTCAGTCTCAACTGACAACTCAACTGTTTTTTCCAACTCATATGTCCCCATAATTTGGAATCAGCCGTCCCTTTAAGAAGCAAAAATCTTCCCTTTAAGGAATCTCAAATCTCTTAAAGGGACACAACACAGATCATCGAACCAACACTGACATCCAATCCTGACAAACAAATTAAGGGCTGGAGTGATAGCCTAGCGGTAGGGCGTTTGCCTTGCACGCGGCCGGCCTGTGCCGGCCCGGGTTCGATCCCCAGCATCCCATATGGTCCCCTGAGCACCGCCAGGAGTGATTCCTGAGTGCAGAGCCAGGAGTAACCCCTGTGCATTGCCGGGTGTGACCCAAAAAAGCAAAAAAAAAAAAAAAAAAAAACAAATAAATAAGAAAGGTACCTGTCAGGAGGACAGGCTGGGGGGTAGGGTTATATGTAGGAACCAGGGAACATTGATGTAGGAAGTTGAGTTTGGTGGTGAAGTTGAATCTGGTAGTGAGATTGAGGCTACAATATAGGGTGTCTAAAAGTCAACTATGAACTTTGTAAATGAACTTTGTAAATCACAGTACTTTAATAAAAATGAAAGCAATATAAAGCAATCACAAAGTTCATTCACTGTTGAAAGCTCTTTGCATATATTTTCGTTAGATTTGTTCAGCTGCACTTGACTATAGTAGCTAATATCATAATTCCTATTATACACATAAATTAAGAACACATTGGCAGTCAGCAAGCCACTCAGTTCACAAAACAATTAAAGAGAGGAGCCAAAACAAGAATATTCTACTCATTCAAGAATTTATGAAGAAATCGATGAATGTTAGTTGAAAAAACTAGGTATACCTACTCTGAAAGATATTTTTCTCTTTGGGTATTTACAGAATGAGCCTTAATATTATTCATAAATAGAAACTAGAAAATCCTTCCTGCAATTCTACCCTTAGCTTTTTGCCTGTCCTAAAGGAGGGGAAGATATTAGTTAGTACAAAAGTGTTAACAGAAGAAGCCAGTTTTAACTGAAGTCATGTTATTTTCTGATAATGTGTATATGTGTAAATATATATTACATCTTATAATATAATATATGTTATTTATAAAAATAAATAATACTGCTCTATATGCATATATACATATATGTAAATTGTCAAGGTCTGATTGGGGAGGATTTATCATCTAGATGATAAGACCTACAGTCAGAATACCTTGCCTTAATTCTGGGCTGCATTAAACACACACATGCACACATACACACCCCCACCACAAACACACATAGAAAAAAATTTGTGTCACCACCATTTTTCATTATTTTTTCATATTTTAAGGAGTCATTAATTTTATTTGAGGGAAACTTAAACTTGCTAAAAACAACAACTTTGCACACGCAACCTAGCACACCTGAAAAGGAAGCTTCTCTTTTCTAATTTTCAGATTTAAGTAGAAAAAGGAAAAAAAAAAGCAGAGAAAATTTTATAAACTATCAGGAACTGCTTGTAAATGAAGCCCTTGGTGTCACATATAATAGTGAGTATCAATTGAATATTCTGCTCCAAAGTAGAACCTGATATCATTTTACTTAAAAAATTTAAAAGCCATATTGTTACCATTTTCCCCTCGGGTAACCAAAAATCAAGTAAAGAAACGAAAGTCAAAATAAGTTTTGAAGTATTTCTACTAGCTAGCTAGCACTATAAAATTAAATAACATGATAAATTTAAGCAAAACTTATAAAATTCCAAAAAAAATAAAAATAGTGGCTATGACAAATGATAACTATCTGAAAGATAAATTATAAACAATTACTAGATGTTATCATATATTGAAGCTTGTATGTTATTATTGATAAAATTGTCTCTTTTCCCCAATCTCCCATTTTCTTTTAAACGTTTCTCATTCAAGGAAAAAGAGTAGAATTTATTGTCATTTCAAAGTTAAAAGCTTCAAAAACATCAGTTTCTTATTTGCAGGAAAGACTGCTTTATATTCAAAATCTAGAATTCTGTCTCAGAGTCTCTAGGCAATAAACATATTATTTACTTTTTGTTCTGCCCCAATTTGACTTTAGAATATTAAGTTTATCAGCGATGTTAGACTTCTCCAGTGAATTTTAATGCAGTATTTCTTTCATTCAACATTGAAAGTTCTGCATGCTATGAGCCCTACTTTCAGCCATTCATTGGTGTCCGGGGATTGTCAGCTGCTGTTCCTCTGAATCTATGCCTTTAGTGTCCTGATAATAGACTCTTGTCCTTTGACTCTCTCCTGAAGGTTATGGAGTGAACGCTATTACATAGTTCAATCTCAGCAGCTTTATCTTAAAAAATGAAACTGCTAAATTGCTATTATTCTTAAGTGTCTTTAAATACACATGTAAATCGTTTGTAATTCTTGTTTTCAAAACTATGCCTCAAGTTTGCTAACTCAGGTTCAGTTTAAAATGTTAACTTCCTTTAGGCAGCTGCTAGAGGGTTTTACATCCTTAATAACTAATAGCAATATGTCACAAGTCTCTAGATAGAGTGTTTGGGAATTTACTTTACAGAGAAGATATTATCCATAACTAAAATACAGAGCTAAAGTAAATTTCAGGAATGCATTAAATTTTATTTTTTAAAAGCATCAATATGTGTTGGAAATGTGGTGATTTTTTCATTTGCATTTGTTCATTATTTAATCATTAACATCTTCAAAACAAAATGTTGCCATCTTATTACTGAATGGCAAACAAATGGTATATGAACTGACTTCCATTTATTGAAAGCTAAAAAGTCTTATTTATATTGAACTGTATGCAAATGTAATCAGCTAACACACAATCTGAATAAAGTCCTTTAACTTTCCTTTCTAAGTTAAATTTTACCATGATGTAGTGTTAGTACAGTTATCAAAGATTGTGCTCATCAACTATCCTGAGAATCCATTCTAGAGAACTAACTAAATTTGATGTAGGCAGGCAGACAGGGGGTTCCCAAAGCAATGAAGTTTCCGCCTTAATCTGTCCAGACTCACCTGTTTGGAAACCAGAACCCAGACATGATAAGACCATCAACAATAAGCCCTGAGGAAGCTCTAGCAATTTTCTCAGCTCAGTCCTTAACTCCACTAATCTTGATAACCCAGCCTGCAGAACATTCCAGAACATTCCAGCCCAAGAGGATAAAACCCTCTTTGGAAACCAGTCACTGTCTCTGCCTTTGGAGCAGCCTGCATTCTCCCTTTAGCATGTTACTCTCATTTTCCCTCCTCCTTCCCCCACCCTGAAACCTCCATAATAAAATCTGTTTTACTTCACTGCTCATGTACTCTTGAAAATTCTTTTTCTGCGAAGAAGACAAGAACTCTGAGGAAACCCTGGTTAAGGCCTAGGACTGACTTGCCTTTTCTTTTTTTTCCTTTTTTTTAATGTATTTTATTATACCACCGTGAGATATACAAATAAAAAGATATACAATTAAAAAGTTCATATTTGGGTTTTGGTCATACAGTGTTCCAGCACCCGTCCCTCCACCAGTGCCCATCTCCCACCACCAAAGTCCCCGGTTCCCTCCCCCCTTCCCCAGCCCACCTCCATGGCAGGTTCTTTATTTCTTTCCCTTTCTCTCTCTTTCTCTTTTCCTTCCCTTCCAGACTATGGATTACAGAACATACATATAAAGGTTGTCATGTGTATCCTTTTGCCTCTATTTAATGCTCAGTTCTAGGTTGGCATTAGTAACCTCGACAATTATTAGCACACTGTTCCATTTTCTGTCTTACCTAACCTCTGACTCCCACACGTTTGTGATAATTTCCACCTTTGACAAGACCTCCTGATATATGTTTCACTTGACCTTGGATATTGGTGTCATAATATGTACATATATGCCATGCAAATAAATGCAGTCATTCTGTATCTGTCTCTCTCCTTCTGGCTAATTTCGCTCAACATAATCTTCTTTGCCTTTTCGGCAGAGAGCAATTCCTCACTCCAGCCTGCGTCCTTGGCTCCCAGCATAATCTCGGGTGTTGGGGATCAACTCCGTGCAGAGAGATCAAGCGGGATTCGGTGTGTCTTGATGGCAGGGGCTCATGGCGGACTTTATTCCTCCTTAGCCTGCCCAGCGGGTCCAGGGTGACAGAAGTGGTTGGGAGAAAGTGACCATCTTTCTTCCTGCCCCACCTTACATAAGCCATCCATGGGGTCCACCTACATCAAAGACGCTAGTTCCTAAAAGAACAGAAACAGGCGTTCTCAGTTTGCGATCACAAGGTATGCATTACAAGGAAGACTGACGACCACCTGGAGTATTTTACTCAATTTAAACTACGATGTGGTTCATAAACATTCTCCTTGTATTGGGTAGAAAATTAGTTAGATTGTTCACAGATCTTAAAAAACCCATAATAGAACTTGACTGAAATCAATCCTGAGATTAAGAAGCAAAAATTCAGTATTCTCTTGACTGGGCTTTAACAAAATTATATGGAAACCACAAAAACCCCACCTCTAAAATAACAGATTAGCATAACACAGAGTATCTGATATCTAATGATTTTTGGAGCAATGTTAAGAACTTAAAAAAGAGGCATACAAGTGAGGCTCATCTATTAGTCCCTGTTGAGGTTACCCATCCATTAAAAGTCTCCACTGACTTGTCTGAAGATTGTCTTTCTATTAAATTTAACTCCAGGCTGTATGAGGTACTTTAGCCAACTAAACTTCTGACACCGAGGCTTTTATCCTGCGTTTTTCCACTTTTGTTAAAACTCTAAAAATTAAAGAGCTGACATTCATCACCTTTATGTTTTACATTAGAAAGGAAATACTTGAAGTTCTTGATGCCAACTGCTTTGAAAATTTTCCTGTGTTTTTCTGGCAATGTTCATGTATTCATAATGATACTAAAGAATTACCGGTCAGTGATATATGGGGGGGAAGAAAGTCTCTCGCCTGAAGACCTTTATAACAGAAGAGAGTTTGCATCATTATTTCTGAATTATGATCTTCCTGAGCAGCATTCTAATTAGACTCCCAAATTAGAACTAATCCACGCTGAAGACCATACTTATCATTGTGACTTCCATGATTCAGTTCTATTAAAAGAGACACTCGTTGCAGCAAGAGTGTTAAAAATGGCCAGTTTGGGAGAATATAATCTTTGTATGAATCAATGTCCTTTGTTGATGACAATAATTTTGGATCACAGAGGTTTACACTCTCAAGCTTGCTTAGAAAATATTTTCATCACGGTCAGAATGTTTGGCTTGGTTATGTTCTCCTTAGTGTCAAAAGATTGAGTCTGAAGAAAAGTCATCTAGGAGATCAGAGGAAGTATTTAACAAATTTAAAACTCTCTTAGTTTCTCCAAGTAGCTCTTTCTAAAAGGAAATTGAAGGACACTGCTCTTGAATTATTTACATATGTTTTATTTTTCATATTGGCAGTCCTTGACAGTACACCTTTGAAAGGAGAGGAATATCGATAACAGAATGACATCATACAAACTAGCTTTTAGGTTTTGGCATTAGTCTCTCAATACTGTTAACAGAATGTTGGAATCTTATGTTTCTCTGTTTTACACGCTTTTTCCTATTCTTTTACATTGTTTGCAATTTCAAACTTCTATCAATTCCAGATTTCCTTTTCATAATGCATATTATATTATTATATTCCTAGTATTTTAATAATTTGCATGTGTATGCATTTACTAGATAACTTCTTGGGGATGGGGAGAGAATTTTTGTGTCAGAGAATACAGAAAGCAGACTGGACTGATATTTCTACAGGTGGGCCACTTGCCTTGCATGTGGCCAACCCGATTGGACCCCTGGTGTTCCATATGGTCCCCTGGGCCTCCCTGGAGGGCAGAGCCAGGAGACAGTCCTGCACACAGCTGCTTGTGGACCAAAACCAAACACTGAAAAGAAAACAAGAATATAAAAAGTGAAAGGAAATAACTCTTAGAGTATACGTTGAAGGAGAAATATTTTAATGCTTTTATAAACTATGTGGCAGGGTTTCATTCCAGTGGTCTCTGATATACAGTGAAAACTTCAAAACTTCATCACACAGAACATTGTCCAGAATCTTTATTTTTTAATTTTAATACATTTCTTTTTTTCTTGAGCTGTGTCTCTCCCTTTGTAGATGCATTTTCAAAACAAGCAAACTACTGACAATGATACCAGGGAATAATTAACCAGTTGCCACTAATTGAATCATTAGGACTCTAACAGGTAGATAATCTGTATCATTAGTACTTTCACTTTTTTTTCACATGTCAAAACCAAGAATCTACACAGTTTAGAAATTACCAAAGGCCGCAGAGCTACTAAGAGTTTGACGGTGAAAACTCCCCATATCTCCAGATGAGTGCCCTTAGAAACCCTCAATCCTGTGTCTGTCACTTTCACTCCATGTGGCAAACTCAGTCTTACTGCACTTACTTTTACGGCCACCAATCGTGAGCTTTTTTGCTACAGATGAAAACACATTTGCTCTGGAGAGCTTTCCTGAGTTACCCCAGGTTGGAGGCCCTGTTTTCACTGTTTCTGCTTCACAGCCAGTGTTTGTGGGACATGGGGTGTGGAGGAAAACCAGAGATGGAATCCTTGCCCTTGGGGGTCCATGTTGTTGTCTCAGTATCTACAACACACACTCTCACCTTTTGCTACCACATATTGAAATCATATGGAAGTTCCTAGAAACTCTAATTTGAGTCAGATTCAAATGATTAAATCTGACTCTCTACACATTGGGTTTTGTCAGGAGTTATTTTTTTTCAAAGTCCCCTGATGATCTCATGTTCAGGAAAGGCTGAATCATTAACATTCTTTTTTTCTGTTAAAGCATACAATAAGATATAATAACATAAAAAGTACAAGATTTGATATGTTCTTTGAATGATGGGAAATAATGTGGAGAAATATTTTGATTGATTTAGGATCAGTGCAAACAGAGATTTCTCTCTCTCTCTCTCTGTTCTCTCTGTTTTAAATTGTATTACAGTGCAATATACCATCATGTAATGTTCAAACACTTGTTTCACCAGTGTACGTTTCCACAGTGTCCCCCACTTTCCTCCCACCTGCCTCTGTGGCATTTTCCTTCTTTCTCTCTCTCTTAACTCTCTCTCTAATATACCCGTATCATACCATCACTAGTGTACATTTCCCGACAACAATGTCCCCCATTTCTCTCCATCTGCCTCTATGGGAAAGAATGTGAAGAGATATTCTGATTGATTTGGGATCAGTGCAAACAGATCTTTTTCAGTTCTGTTTCTATTTTTATTTTATCACAGTGAAATATAGCATTACAAAATTGTTCATGATTAGGTTACAGTTCTATAATGTTACAATACCTGTACCTTCACCAGTGTACATTCCCCATCAGCAATGGCCCCCATTTTTCTCCTATAGCATTTTCCTTTGCTCTCTCCCTTTCTCTCTCCTCTCTGTCTCTCTCTCGGTCTCTTTCTCTCTCTCCTCTCTCTCTCTCTCTCTGTCTCTGTCTTTGTCTCTGTCTCTCTGTTTCTGTTTCTCTCTCTCTCCCCAAAATATTTCCCTGGAAAAGGCATGCCAAATAAGGAATGGAGTGTACCAGGATGAAACTATTCTGGTGAGCATTTCTGAAAGAGGCTATTATGAGAACACTCTAATCTTTTCTCTTGTATTCTAAGTACAGTGTCATTGTATCTGGAGTGCAGCACAGTAGTATCAAGCCATGTAAGGTGAGATTTTGTTTTATTTATTTACTTTTGTTCTTATTTTTATTTATTTAAAATTTTGGGGATCACACGAGGTTTAATCCTGGCTCTGCATATAGCTTTCACTCCTGGAGAGCTCTATGGACTGCAAGGGATCTAATTCTAGTCAGCTCCATGTAAGGCAAGAAGCACACCCACTCTATTGTTGTTCCAACCCCCTGAATGAGGATTTTGAGAAAATGTTCACTGCGCCCATCAATGGGGCTTAGAGTGGGGATTTGTCTGTAAACAGAGATAACCTGAACTTCAGAGCCTGTTAGATGCAGGCCCTTGCAGTGCTTGCCGGGTACTGGCATTATTTGTTCAGTTTTCTCTAAACTTTGGATAGGTTTTCACTTCTTGAACACTAAAGGCAGATATTATCTTGACTACGTTTGCATTTTTTATTTTAGAACAGTTTTTCTCACCTGAGTAGTTCATTGATTCTTCTTTTGGGGGAGCACAAAAGGGATGTCTCTGTGGCTTTCAAACTGGTCTGTTAGAGGTCATGAGTGCAGCTTAAAACACAATCATGCAAATGCCAGGGATCCATGATCAGACCATCTCTGTGTGGACTTGCTTCTGCTCTAACTTCTAAGAATCATTTCTATTAGAATCTCCTTTCTCCTTAGCCTTTAACCTAATTGTGTGGTTCTTATATTATCATTTCTGCCTTCTTGTCTTCAAAATATGTCATATGACAGCATGATATTAACATATATCTCAAGAATTACCCCAATCTACTGGCAGGGCCAGCCGGCATTACTTCTAGTTACCTAGCCGCATACTGGATATTCTTTGGCTCTTCCGCATAATGATTAGCTGTGATAGGAGACACCATTCTTTCCTTATTAATAGCAGGAAAAGAGCAAATCACTGACATCTTCCAATTCTCTGGCTCTTAACTCTTTGGTTAGCAAGGCGATCATGAGGTTCCTTCTTTAACTCACTGATAAGAATGAGTAATTTGCAAATAAATTAGTATAAACTTTATTTTTAAATAAATGGTCTAAGATCCCTTGCATATGATTTATCTATGTAACGAATATATGTACATATCTTCACATAATGATTCATAAACATTTCTCATGGTTGTATGTACCCACATTGATCACTTGATCACTTGAATCCCGCGTTATTCATCGATTTGCTTGAGCGGGCCCCAGTAACATTTCCATTGAACCCTATCACATGCCAATGTAGCCCAATGGCATCTGGTTGATTCAGGAATATGAAGAGCCTCAGACCATTCCTTCAGGGTCTTAACAAGGAAGTCTGACCATCTTGTAGGTGGGCGGCCACGTGATCTTTTGACATCCCGTGGGATCCAGTCGGTAACAGCTCTAGCACATTAATTCAGCAATTCATAAAGAAATACATTGTTGATCCAAACAATTAAGCTTTGTTTCCTAAGTTACTAAACTAGTAAATCAAACATCAACTTCAATAGCGGAAAAGATGAGAAGCACAGGGATGAGGCCTTTGAATTGCATGTGGCCAACGCTAGTCACATCCCCACCACTGAGTACGATGCCCTGCACATAGCCAGGAGTTGCTTCTGAGTAACACAGCAACCAAGAAAATACAACAATATAATGTCCTGTGAGTTCCCCAGAAATATACTGGGTATAAAGCCTACCTATACTGATGTAAAACTAAGGATTGCATTTGAGTGTTTGGGAAGGTTTTAAGGATCTGATTGAAAGGCAAACGCACATGATAGTTTTTGGCTTGTAGGCTTTCCCTAGCTAACCCTAATTTCAACTTGCCGGTGTCCTCTGTAACCTGTTCTGGTTGCGTAAAACTCAGGGTCCTTTCTTTCGGGAAGTTACTTTGCATCATGAAATCTACACTTCTCAGGATTCTCACCTTCCCAAGGAAAAGGTAGAGATAACCTTCTATGCTTAAGTTTCTATTTCAAATGAAAAAGAAAACTACAACACAACAGTTTGTTATTAGTATATCAAAATTCGTGAAAAAGAGGGAGGCTTGGATCTCTCATCACCAACCTCCTGAACACGTTAGACTGTTCTGTGGACGTGCTGCAGGCGCTTAACCACACACTGCATGTAGCAGCCAGAGCTCAATTCAGAGCCATGCCATGGCCCCATGAGACGGAGTACTCTACTCTCTTCAGTTTAACGTGCTTCTCTGGGGATCCTGAGGATGTCAGGAAGTCAGAACCAAAGTATCGGTTCCCAAAGCCACTGTGTTCTTTTGAATCAATTCATTAACATTTACAGGTTAATTGATGAGTTCAGATCTATTTAGGGGCCAACACCATGTAAAAGGATAAGAAGCTCCTAAGGAAAGAAGGCCGGGGCCTAAATTTCCAGTTGTTGGATCACTGGTCTCTTGTGTTGGCCTCCAGAGCTCTTGCCAACTTATTCCAGCTAAGACTAAAACCCTTAATACAGACTTATTTTTTATAGCTAGAAATGCTGTTAAGAAGAGTTGAAATTACGTACTTGATTAGAGCACTAATATTTTAGAAGGGTTGCTTTTTACAAGATTAACATTAATATATATTTACTGAATTCTCACAGCTGCCTTTTGAGGCTGGTAGCATTGTCTTTATTTTAACAATTAACTAAAACACAGATTAAGTAGGTTAGCTTGAATTGAATGGAGAAGTAATAATATCTGTCTGCTTCCAAACTGCCTGATCTATATTTAAGCTTAAATGTCTAGAGCAATGGCTAGAAACAGAGCCCCAAAATATTTTCTGCTAACTAGAATTATTAAAACACAATATATCCTTGAGCATTATGCAAGTAGTTCTGAGAAACTGGGCTCTATTATATATCACAAATATGCATGACTTCATATACATCTACAGGTGGGGATTAGTGTAATATTAAAAATTATTTAACTATGTTCAAGTAATAAATGTATATGCCTCATATTATGAACATTATTTAAATGTACATATACTATTTTATTTTTAAACATGGTAAATATAAACTATTTTAGTATTTTTCAATAGATGGTACATTAGCTGATAAAAGTTCTTTCTAGATAACAGAAAAATAATTTTTATGTGCTTGCAGATAAAATAAGAAATTCATTCTTTAAGCTCATGTGAGCATGTTGCTCCAGGATTTGTTATCAAACTTAAATTTTGGGTTCGTATATATATATACGAACATACATATATATATGTATATATATGTATATATATATATATACATATATATACATATATACATATATATACATATATACATATATTATAAATTGGTTATAATGTTATTAGTTATAATAGTAGGAGTATATAAGAAAATGTGTTAGGAAAATTAATATGTTTAAAATATGACGTTTTAATAAGAATATAGATGTCTCCAGTAAGTAAAGTAAAATGTCATTTAAAAAATCAGAAATGATTCACGTGTTTTGATTGTGGATTATTGTGATGTATTGTCTCTGATAACACCTCATTGCTAATTCACCTATTTGATTTTGAGTTAATAAAAACTAAATATGTTGTCATTGGGGATTTTATTCCCATTCATTTTCATTTTCTCCACAACACAAGAAATTGAACATTATATTTGATCAACTTGAATTGATAGTTAATTTTAAAACAATATTTCTCAAGTTCTGTTAGTTGTTGACATATTGCAATTTCTTTGTTCACCGTTTTCATAAACATGTTGATAAGATTTATAACAGTTGTGGAATATACATAGCTAAATACAAGAGAAACGGATGGGAAAAATCATGATGCTAACATTTAAGAAATGAATCAAATTGTTTATAGTTATGCTAGAAATACAAATTCCTTCAGGAATGGCTTATATTTATAAGTACAGACGACAGGGAAATAGCACTGGGGGTGAATTCAGATATATATTATCTTCATATTTTTGTTGAAATTCTTAAAATAGAATTTTTAAAATGTATGTAAAGTACATAACAGTTTGATTTATTAACACTTAAATGGCAAAATATCTGTCTTTAACATCGATACCCATGTTAATAATATGGGTCAGGGATATTGTCCAAATATCAATAACATCATTGAATGAACTGATTGTTGGTGAGAACTTAGTTACTTTACATAAATTTGAGCTAAGGTTTGCTGAAGTATGTACATGTCAAATTGAAATATTGGCTGTGAGAGAGTACAGTGAGGCTGACTGAGCTTTGAGCCTCAGCAACACATTAAGTTCCTAAACACTAACTACCAAGAGAAATTGCTAAGCACAGATCCAAGAGTAAACTATGAGCTATGTGACCAAATATGTCAAGCAACAAAACTCAAAAGCATAATTTGCATTTATGACCAATAAGTTTTATAGAACATGCAATCTCTTGGGAGATAGAAAAAATATAGAATGATGTGGCACCCACATCTGATTCTCCTCAAACCCTTAAGCAATTCAGATATATTGCCACATCTCCGATGATTTGCTTTTAGGTTTAGTCACTACAATTTCTAGTTTCATGCATAAACATTACACCAGCTGACCCACCACGCTAGGATCTGCTTCTCTCCACGCTTATCCTAGGCTTTCGTCCTCCCCCTCTAAGCCTGCTCTGGTCAGTGTTGAGGACCAGAAAATGATACAAGTTAAACTAGAGTCATAGGACTTTGATAGCTGACATTATCAATAAATCACCTTTATTAATGTCAGTAGACAGGAGAGAATGTCTTATTTTTCCCATTCTTGCATTATTTGGGGGAAAATAAAGATTATTTTTACAGTTTCTGTAGCACTGAATACACAGTTGTGAATTCTTCAGCACTTACAATCCCCTAAAGACATTAGAATTCTTATTAAACCACTAACTTATTACATGACTTTGGGGAAGTTTTCTTAACTCTCATCTTTAAAAATATGGTTAGTAATGTGATTTGAAAGTATTTTGTAAAGACTGAATAAAATAGGATATGCAAAATGCTTATACTACGACATGACTAGTATTCATATCTTAGTGTCATAATAACTTGTGTAATATTTTATCATATTACCAGTGTTTCTATTGAAATTATCATTTTATATTTCCATAAAAGGAATATTGTACCTAAAAATGGAATAGTAAAAGGAGATATCCTCATAACTAAGAAGTCTAAGTAACGCCACTAATAGACATGCACAGTAGATTACCTATAGTACTGAAATAACCTGTGATAGCTAATTAAATATCAAATTAATTGGAGACCTATGACTAATAAAGTCCTTTTTATTAATTCTTTTATTTTATTATACCACTGTAAGATATACAATTACATAACTTCATGATTTGGCTTCAGTCAAAGTGTTCCAGCACCCATCCCTCCATCAGTGCATATTTCCCACCACCAATGTCCCAAGATTCCCTCTTCCTAGCTCTATGGCAGGTATTTTGCCTCTTCTCTCTTTTTGCTCTCTCTCTCTCTGCCCCCTTTCTTTCTCTCCCTTCCCTTGTTCATTGTTGCCCGTAATACAGACATTTAAGGGTTATCATGTATAACTCTTTGCTTACATTCAGTGCTCAGTCCTTGTCTTGTGATATCATTTCCAGCAATTATTAGCAATCTGGTCCCTTGTCTCTTTTTCAAACTACCATTTTGGCATTACCAAATATTTATTGTAGGAGTTTAGATATTACATATCAGCTGATTTATTGTAAAAACCAAGTGTTAGTTACTTTAGGATACATTATACAGCCTGGAAAGTTTGCAGGTTAACATGTCTATCACACATATATTAATCTACATATTGCATTTCAGAAATAATAAAATATATTGTAAAGAATGCATGCTATTTCTGATGATATAAAATATTTTATATCTTTTATATCACTTTTGTGGCAAAAATGTGAAGTGTATGATGGAAACATGGAGCAGTTGAACCCAAATTCAGGTTAAGTGTAAATGTTTATTAGAGACCAATGGGCACCTACTTGTATTACAGAAGTGTGATGAGGGGAAAGTTTATGTTTAATGGAAGACAAACACATATGAAGAAATCCACTGAAAACAGTCAGATCTCGGGGCTGGAGTGATAGCCCAGCGGGTAGGGAGTTTGCCTTGCTCGCGGCTGGCCTGTGCCAGCCTGGGTTCAATCCTCGGCATCCCATATGGTCCCCGAGCACCATCAGGAGTAATTCCTGAGCAAAGAGCCAGGAATAACCCCTGAGCATCGCCAGGTGTGACCCAAAAAAGCAAAAAAAAAAAAAAAAAAAAAACAGTCAGATCTTTGAGTAGTTGAGAGATGCTCACACTAGTTATCTCTAGTTTAGGTTAGTGCAACACAAAGAACATAAACTATACAAAACAAGATCACACAACCCATATATGTCAGAATTTTCTTGAGCCTATCGTTTCTCAAGAGAGAACCTAACACATGGAGGACACTCAGTCGTCTAAACTTGATTGGATGCTTCTTCACAGTCTCTGTTCAGTCTCTTGCCCACTGAGGACTCCTGGGGAAGCCCAGGATTTTCATAGACCCTGTGATTTCCACTGGAGCAGAGGACTGTGATAATGACAAAAGACATAGGAGGACCCTTGAAAACCAGCATTTCAACTTTGACCAAGCAAGAGCGAATTTCTACCTGTAGTGCAAAAGGAGCATTCTCACCCAAGATTGATTTTGCTCATCTGTAGAATTAAGACATTGCTGAAGCCTGACCATAGTATTTTGGGAAAAAAAAGAGACCTTCTGTGACCCTAGGGCTAGATTTGCCTTTCTACAATTGACTTGTCATTGCTTGTGTAGAGATATGCACTGGATGCCTCTTGCTCCTGCTCTGACTGACAGGAAGACTGACAAGATGATTTGGGTGAACTTAGGCCAGCAATGCTTAAACAACGTGTTGATGATCCAGAGAACAAATTCACTGCCAGATGTTGAAAACTCTCCCTCTTTTCTGGTTCATTTATAGCCACAGTTGCAGAGTACAGTAGCTCCTGCATATGCCAACCAGGAAACCTTCTAAGGAGAGCCTGGAATATTGCTTGGAGTTAGTTCCCAGATACAATTTGGTCAAAGGAGCTGATCCCAACTGGACACTGCTTCATGAAGCTCCCAGTTCTACCTGAGCATAAAATCTAGCATAACTGTGTATCTTAGCACCCCAGCATTATTAAAACAGAGAGACTTAAAGCATAGCTGATAAGCTTCAGAGAAAAATAATCTGTTCAGTAATTGAACTTGGGAAGCGAGTGGGCTTAAGTCAAGACTACAAACGAAGAATCTTTCGACTGATAGCTGGTTCTCTTCTCCTGCTCCTGGGCCAGTAATCACAACACAGAATACTTTATTCAGCCCGTGCAACCAGGAAAGCTAACACACTGGAAGATGTGTGTTTTCGTATTTATAGCACAGCTTGAATAAAACACCATTACCCATGAGTTTTTCAATCTGAGAAACAAATCCAATGAGTCCATTTGGTCAGAGAACTGTTCATACTTTCCTATTTCAGAGCTGCACGTAATAATATGTGCAAACTCTGGATTCCTAATCGGCTGCTAATTAACATAAATCCATTTCAAATCTACTGACATATCAGAGGTGGAAACACTCCAACATTCTTTTGATTAGGCTATCATTATACAATAGCAAATCAAACTAGAACACCCCAAACTCTGTACCAATGCTCTAAGGTGTATCTACATACACTCACAAACACACCCACATATTCTCCATAAATAATAACAATCCAAACTCAGAAATATAGTGAAATGCTACACTTCAAGTGGAATTTATCTCTAAGATAGAAAAGAGTTTTTGCATATGCAAATGAATATGATACATCACATTAGTTCAATGAAAGAAATAATGTTCATCTTAACAGATGCTTAACAACTTAACAGAAATTGCATTAGATAAGATGCAACATCTGTTCATAATAAAAACCCTTAACAAATTAGGTACTGAAGGAACATACCTTGACATAAAACAATTGTTTATGACAAGTCTACAGTTAACATCATACTCAATTGTGAATAGTTGAAAGCTATGCCTCTAAGATCACTAGCAAGATAGAGGGTGTTGAATTTTACTGGCTTCTCTGTGGCCTACTACAGGAGGACAAGAATAATCAGGGCAGAAAAAGTAACATGGCATTAGAATTAAAAAAGGAGACATAAAGTTAGCTCTATTATAATGTTGTCTCTGGTGTATTTGCTCAAGAGGGTCAGAACTGGTAATGTCTGCAAGAGCTCCAGCATCAACTGGACTCTTCTATACAGCCAACTTCATGAATGCAGCAATCAAGCAGACCTGAGCTACCGTTATTCTGCATGTTCTGGATTGCTCCATGCCATCTGCATGTGGGAGGAGGCTTCTCATAAATTGGTATCAGTAGACCAATTTATGCTCTAAGTATGGAAAGAAAAAGTCAGTCCCCACTTTCATTTGGGTTCCAAATTTTTGTTTTTCATCACAGATTTTCAGAAGACAGAGTCTTCTGCCTATCAGAACAAGATTATTTATAATGATATGATATATTTAAGAATATTTACAAAATAATTCAGACTTCTTTTAATATATGAGAATGTCCCTAAGAAAGGGCTTATTCATCCTAAAGAAAGCCACAAGTAATTCCAAAACCTCATGACACAAAGTAGTAGGGAAGTATTTCGTACCCAGTATAGTAAGCAATGTAGTGGAAAGTACATAGGAAAGTATTTCATACCCAGTACAGGGATGTGAGCAATGACAGAGTGGAGTTTATTCGGTTTATTTGGACAATTGGTGATTTAGGGTTATACCTCAGGCAGTTTCATCTTAGCAAAGAACATTATTTGGGAGTAGTACAAGAGAAGAACTTTTAACTCTGGACCCTTATTGAATCACTCTATGTTTTTTTTCTGGATGGGGAACCAGGAAATACCCCAAAGAAAAAGTGAGAAAGAAGAATAAGATGGAAGCTTGAGCTTCCTGATTTCAAGTTATATCATGAAATTGTAATAATTTACATAGTATGGTATTGCCATAATAGAGACATGAAGAAAGCAATGAATAGTATAAGTAATTGATATATCAATTCATGTATTATCTTCAAGTAATATGTCACCAACAGCTCAAAAAATATTGAGTGAAATATAATGTCTCTCCTATAATTGTATGAAGAGAAATGGATTTTGCGAAAAAAGAAATGATAGCTGTAGTATAATGCTCACAAAATTTCATTCAAAATATTTTAGAGACACATAAATGATAGACTGAAAACTGTAAAGCATATTAAAATAAAGCAGGAAAGAATTTGTATGGGTGTTGTCAAAGAGAATTTACATATTATGCCCACACAGTAAACATAACTGGAAAACAACACACGAATATAATTTCATTTAACAAAATGACATCAGCAAAATAAAGCATCAACAAAATGAGAAGATAAGTTTCAAAAAAATCGTATATTGAATAAGCATTCAATATCCAAAATATATGAAGAACTTACATAATTCATTAGGAAAACAATCAAAAACTGACACAGATGTTGTAGAGTTTTCATGTATAATTTCTTTTATAAAATAAAATCAATCGTAGAAATGATATAAAAGTACATAAACACAATTATCATACTACTAATCACCGGGAAAATGCAAACCATAAAGAAATAGTATCTGTTCTAGCTCAAGTAACTATTATTATTATGAACACAAAACAATCAGATATCACTGAGGAACTGAGTAACAACCGTGTCTCATCGGCGTGTCCTTCCCACCCGCGGCGTTTGATCCCTGAGCACTGCTGCACGTGGCGGCTCTTCCCACTGAAAAAGCATATGTGGGGGCTAGAGCAATAGAACAGCGGGTAGGGTGTTTGCCTTGCACACGGCACACCTGGGTTTGATCCCGGCACCCCATATGGTCCCCCACACCACCAGGAGTAATTCCTGAGCGCAGGGCCAAGATTAACCCCTGAGCATGAGCATGTGTGACCCAAAAGCATGCTTGTGACCCAAAAGACAAAAGAAGAAAAGCACATGTGTGTGTGGGGGGCGTGGGGGGCAGAGAGCATTCCTATTAAATGCTCATAAAGGGTGGTTCTGTTCCCCCACATTTAATTTCAAGTGAAAATGAAATACTTTCAGGAGTGATCCCTGCACACAGCCGGGTCTGGTCCAAATAAGTAAAACACCAGAATAATCTTACTATCTACCTCTGTAGATGTGTGTGCCACCTGCACGGCAAGCCTGGCAAGCTGCTCGTGTTGTATTTGATATGCCAAATACCAGTAACATTTATATTAGGTCATTCCCATGACCTAATATAATGGTTTGAGGCTCTTTATGTTCCTGGAGCAAGCAGATGCCTTTGGGTTCTACTAGCATGAGACAGGACATACGGAGATATTACTGGTGCCTGCTCTATCAAATAGATGATGAACGGGAAGATCGTGATCGTGAATAGAATGACCATAAGATCCAGCAATTCTACTTCTTAGTGTCTATCTGAAGAAATAAAATAAATACATATAAAAGATATACGCATCCCAGTATTCTTTTCAATAATATTTGCAAAGGTCAAGATATGGAAACAGCATATATTTTGTGAATGGACTCATGGATAAAGAAAACATGACATATTGAAGCAGGGCAATACATCTTAGCTGTATAAACGCAGTGGAACTGTCCCAACAAGGAAAAATCAAATCTTTCCATTTGCAAAATGGATGGACTTTCAGGGACAAAATGGACGGTACTTTCAACTAACACTGGTTGAAATTTGTAAAACGAAAACAATAATTACATGATAACATAGGTGAAATCTTAAACAAAATAAAGCCAAAACTCAAAAGAATATGTGGGTGCAGGGTGGAAGAAGGGTGAAAGAGTGAAGTTGATCACAAGATACAAACTTCCAGTTATGAATTGTGCAATTTGATGACTATCACGAATATTGTACTGATATTTAAATTTTCAAAGGCAGAATTGATAGCTTCTCGCACAAATAACTAAATTGTAACTGTGAATAAGTTACTATGTTGACCCTTTGCCTATGCACACAAGCATTTAATCACATTGTACACCTTAAACACGTTGTAAACCCAGATATATGCAAAATTATATCTCAGTCAAAGGAGAAGCATCTTAAACTTGAGCCAAAAAATGCTTGTGCAAGACACAACAATGGGAAAAAGATTATAATAGAACCCGAACCTGCATGGGTCATGTTAATGATAAGGACTCTGGACTAGATTGTTCCCTCATGATGGCATTTTACAAAAGAATGACACGCACATGGCAATTCAGAATACACTGTAGGCTGCTATGGGATCTTTAAAGAGATTCTGAGCTCCTACAGCTGAGTTTTGAGCCATAGTCAAGTGAAGATCAGTATCTAATTTTCACAGTGACAAAGCTATGGAGATAAAAGACCAGCCTCAAAATATCTACCACAGGAAAACAGAATTTTTCAAGGAAAAGAGGGAGACAGGGTCTAGAGTGGCTGATTGCTCTATTGTTTTTACAAATGCTTAGGTGCAAATTGAAACTTAGTCTTATCCAGCCGCTTTGTGCTGGTAATCTTTGAAGCCAGCCTTAAAATGCTTGCAGGTCTCCAGAAGGGGCCTTAGTCTCTTTTCTAAATTCACTCTTGGTATTTTATTTCTCTACAGTTTAGTTTAGCACACTCATAGAGTCTAGTTTGGCCTTAAATGTACCTCTTCCACCCCTAGTATTTATATTTTAATTGCCAGTGGCCAACAACACACACACAAACATAAACACAAAAAGACAAATCTGCATATCTCTAGTATTTATATATTAAGTGCTTGTAAAGAATAGCCAAACAGACAGCTAGATAATTAGATAGCTAGATAGCTATAGATAGATAAATAGAGAGATAGATAGACAGACAGACAGAAAGACAGACAGACAGAAAGACAGATAGACAGATAGATAGACAGATAGATAGTCAGAGAGATAGACAGACAGATAGAACAGATAGATAGATAGATAGATAGATAGATAGATAGATAGATAGATAGATAGATAGATAGATGATAGATAGATAGATAGATAGATAGATAGATAGATAGATAGATAGATAGATAGATAGATAGATAGATAGATAGATAGATAGATAGATAGATAGATAGATAGATAGATAGATAGATAGATCTATCACTATCTTCACGTTGATCATCTATTTGCTAGAGCGGGCACTAGTAATATATCCATATGTCCTGTCTCATGTTAGTAGAACCCAAAGGCATCTGCTTGCTCCAGGAACATAAAGAGTCTCAAACAATTATATTAGGTCATGGGAATGACTTAATATAAATGTTACTGGTATTTGGTATATCAAATACTATACGAGCAGCTTGCCAGGCTTGCCGTGTGGGGGCATACCATTGTAGTCACCTCTAAATAAAGCATTTATTGATGAACCGCGTGGCCACTAGCGGCTGCACAAGCCGGGCTGTGATAGTCTGGTCTGCAGGGTGGATTTGTGATGAGAGGGAAGTCCGGATGTGTGGAAAATGGCGGGCCCCATGGAGTTGGGGAGGGTGGTGTGGCTTGTTGTGAGGCTCTGCTTGGGTGGCAGGCCATGGCTACAACCCGCCATGCCTCCAGGGCACCTCATGAGCAGCTGGGCACAGGGAGAGCAAGTAACAGCTCTGCCCCATGTCTGAGAGTCTCTGGTTCAGCATACTTGGGCCTGATTGAAAAAATACTGCTGCAGGGTGGCTGTCGATGATCCGGGCTGTGATAGTCTGGTCTGCTGGGTGGAGTTGTGACGAGGGAAGTCCGGATGTGGAAAATGTTGGGCCCCATGTGTTGGGGAGTGCCGCTGGGGTCCCCGACAGTGTCGGGAAGCGAGTTCCCTTCTACCTCCGAAGCTGGCGGGAATGGATGAAGACTCAGTAATCCGATGCAGTTTTAAAAGGGCTTTACTATCACAGGTTCCAATATACAATCCAAGAGCAGGGAAAACCTCCGGACTCTGGGTTCCCAGCTAGGCCCCAGCCAGGTGTAGGCCAAGATGGCTGCCACCACGTGTTGAGGCCCAACAGAGAATGGAGAGGATGGAGAAGCAAAACACCAAGGGAAGCCAAAATGGCAAAAAGGGGGAAAAAATGAGAGCGCTTCTTTCTTCTTGCACCTTATTTTATAGCTAGAAATCCGCCCAAACCCCCCAGCCCAGCCCATTCAGGGCTGGGCTATCTAGAGATGAAAACAGGAAAATAGCTTTATAGAAATGTAGCAACTTCAGGAGACCATCTGGTGTTTACAAGGACCCAGAGCTAATTCAAAGCCTCCTAGCAGAGCTGGGAGAAGCTATAAGCTAAATGTAACTTCCCCTGGCAGGAAGGATCAAATGCCCTCAGGTAATTTCTCCCAGCACCTCACCTAATGTCTTCAGTCAAGATCTGCCTGGAATTGCCTTTATAGGGTAGAGAAGGGGGTTTCTGAGATGGCATGTCTCTGTACCAAAGACCAATACTAATGCCAGTTAAATATTTCTCCAAGCCTTCACAAGAGTCTCGTCTTCTTCACGGTAGTTTTGTATTTTAGTTGCTTTTGATTTATCAGGGAGCCATGCTTGCTTGCTTGTAGGCAAACAGCATTTCTCTCTGGTCTAATTACTTAGAGATCCAACGTGGCCAGGAAAATATGCTGGTAAGATCTAGCTAGTCCCCTGATGATTGTGGTAGCATGAGAGAATATTTATACTAGCCAGTACAGAATACATGGTAAGACTGCCACATTCAGACTAACCCCCTATCTATGAAATGACCTGCAGGAGGCAATCCAGGGCAGATGCAGAGGCCTAGGCTTTTAGGTGTCCTGCAATACCCATGGAGTAGGGGAGGGTAGTCTGGCTTATTGTGTGGCTCTGCTGGGGTGGCAGGCCAGGGCTACAGCCCACCATGCCTCCAGGGCACCTCATGAGCAGCTGGGCACAGGGAGAGCAAGTAGCAACTCTGCCCCATGTCTGAGAGTCTCTGGTTCAGCATACCTGGGCCGGATTTAAAAAAAAAATGCTCCAGGGTGACTGTCGATGATCCGGGCTGTGATAGTCTGGTCTGCATGGTGGAGTTGTGAGGAGGAAGTCCGGATGTGGAAAATGGCGGGCCCCATGGAGTTGGGGAGCGTGGTCTGGCTTGTTGAGAGGCTCTGCTGGGGTGGCAGGCCAGGGCTAGAACCCGCCATGCCTCCCAGGCTCCTCATGTGCAGCTGGGCACAGGGAGAGCAAGTAGCACTCTGCCCCATGTATGAGAGTCTCTGGTTCTGCATACCTGGGCCGGATTGAAAAAAAAAACAAAACTGCTGCAGTGTGGCTGTCAATGATCTGGGCTGTCTCTATCTATAGATAGATATAGATACATATATATAATCTGTGCATCTCTCTATCACTATCACTATTTTCCCGTTCATCATCTATTTGCTAGAGCGGGCACCAGGAAAAATCTCCATATGTCCTGTCTCATGCTAGTAGAACCCAAAGGCATCTGCTTGCTCCAGGAACATAAAGAGCCTCAAACCATTATATTAGGTCATGGGAATGACCTAATGTAAATGTTATTGGTATTTGGCATATCAAATATGACACGAGCAGCTTGCCAGGCTTGCTGTGAGGGTGGCATACCTCTTGTAGTCACCTCTAAATAAAGCATCTCTCTATATGAGGTCATAACCAGATGCAGAGAAAGCTACGCCTGTCTTGTGTTCAGGAGTGACCCAGGACAGTGCTTGGGAGTTGGATTCTCCTATACTTATTCCTGTGCTATCTCTTTGGTTCTTCCTATTTTTACTAGCATCCAATACTTCAACTTTCTCACAATTTGAATTTGCTGCTTATTTACTAGGGAGTTCTTGGAGTTCCTCATGCTGTCTGTCCAGAAGTTATCTTGCATTTTGCATTTTCTTGATGGCTGATTTGTAACTTAATCTATTTCACATTGTTTCTCTTTGCTCTGTCTTATTAAAATTTTCATTGATGTTTTGGTATATCTGCTAAGCAATTAGGTCACTTTATTCTGTTTTCTTTGTGTGTGTGTGTGCGTGTGTGTGTGTGTGTGTGCATTTTTTCTCCAATCTCTAGCTATATTATAACAGGACCTCCAAGGGTTGAAAATAGGGCAGAATGGCTTTTGAGTCAGGAAGGACCTCTCTCACCAATATTATCTTTTCAGAGAGCCTGAGGATTCAGAATGTGTTCTTCTGAAAGTTAATTCAGGCTATTTATAGTAACTATCCCTTCCTGGATACCCCTCAAAGGCCTATTGATGTGCATACATCACTTAGGGAAATAACAGTTTCAAACAGAGGAACCCTTTGGAAACTATGTGTGGAAACAAGTTCTTTAAAGGACGTGTTCTTTATTCCTCATATTTTCCCTTTGATATCTGACTCTGGATTTCAGATTTATTTGTATATGTTATAAAACAACATTTCAACATAAATTGCGAGTCGATTTGACTGACTGCCCAGTATGTATTGTACACAAAACATTTTGCACATAATTAATGTATTAGTAGTAGTTGCTTTAGTCTAATGTTTTACATGAGTTTGCCCAAAATCAATAAGAACTGCTTGGATCAAAAATAAGGAGAGATGGACTGGACATTTTTGTTTTTCCAAATTCACTGCAGTGGATCAGTACTCTAATACAGAATTAAAAACTACAATAACATTTATGCCCTAAAAACCCACATTTGTGGGTGTCAATTAAAAGCACACAAAACCTGCTGTTTCTTGTGTGCAAGAAGCATAATGTTTTTTTTTTAACAAAACATTGTCTCACATCAATGAGATGTAAGGGGAACAAGACATGGTTACAGTCATATGATTGAAAAGGGAGAATATAGCTTCTT
>JAJIBD010039075.1:0-54962 GCA_021461705.1 Cryptotis parvus | reverse complement strand
GGGTTTTCCTGTTCTTGGATTGTATATCAGAACCTGTGATAGTAAAGTCTTTTAAAACTGTCCTGGATTCCTGAGTTTTTATCCATTTCCACCAGCTTTGGAGGTAGAAGGGAACTTGTTTCCGGTATTGTTAGGGGACCCCAGCAGTCCCGCCAGGTGATGGTGGTGATGTTAGTGATGATGGTGATGATGGCGATGTTAGTGATGGTGGTGATGATGTTGATGATATTGATGATGACGTTGATGCTGATGATATTGGTGGTGACATTGATTCTGGTGATATTGGTGGTAATGTTGGTGATGATGATATTGGTGGTGATGTTGGTGATGATGGTGATGTTAGTGATGATGGTGAAAGCCAATGAGGTTTGTGATAGGGGTGTTGATGTTGGTGATTGTGGTGATAATAATTGTGGGGGTACTGTCGGGAGCTGCTGGGATCCTCAACAGTATCAGGACAGAAGTTCTCTTCTACCTCCGAGGCCACCAGGGAATGGATGAAAACTCACGAGATCTGGTGAAGTTCCAAAAAAAAGCTTTTAATAGTACAAAAAGCTCTAGCACCACAATCAAATTTAATGGAAGACCTCTAGCTCTGGTCAGAACTTAGGCTATACACAAGGGTCCAAATCTCCCTACCAAAGAGGATTCCACCAGAGAGAATCCCACCAAAGAGGATCCCACCAGAGAGGAGTCCTACCAAAAGAGAGGTCCTACCAAAGAGTAGACAGTACCTCAAGTTAGTCCCCTTATTTACACAAAAGTAATTCTCTAACTTCAGGGGAGGGTCCTGTCAACAAATGTTGCAGGACACCTAAAAGCCTAAAAGCCTCTGCATCTGCCCTGGATTGCCTCCTGCAGATCACTTTGTAGATAGGGGGGTAGTTTAAATGTGGCAGTTTATCTGACCATGTATTCTGTACTGGCTGGTATAAATATTCTCTCATGCTACCACAATCATCATGGGACTAGCTAGATTTTTACCAGCATATTTGCCTGGCCATGTTGGATCTCTAAGTAATTAGACCAGAGAGAAACGCTGTTTGCCTCTAAGCAAACAAGCATGGCTCCCTGATAACTCAAAGGCAACTAAAATACAAAACTACTGTGAAGTAGACGAGACTCTTGTGAAGGCTTGGAGAAATATTTAACTGGCATTAGTATAGTCTTTGGTACAGAGGCTTGCCATCTCAGAAACCCCCTTCCCTACCCTATAAAGGCATTTCCAGGTAGATCTTGGCTCAAAACATTAGCATATAATAGGGCCTAGGTGAGGTGCTGGGAGAAATTACCTAAGGGCATTTGACCCTTCCTGCTTCCCATAATAGTGGGAGGTCTGAGTTGCAGGGTATAAAACCAGCCTGCTTCCTCTCTCTCTCTCTTTTTGGGCTCTCTTTTTGGGGCTTGCACTCTTCTTGGGGAGTCTTGTCTTTGTCTCCTCTCTACAGGGTCTTAACATGTGGTGGCCGCCATTTTGGCCTACATGTGTCTGGGGTTCTAGCCGGGAATCCTAAACACAGGGTTTTTCCTATTGTTGATTTGTTTGCCTGAACCTGTGATAAGTAAAGCATTTTAAAACCTGCGCGGAGATTCCTGAGTTTTCATCCATTCCCGCCCGGCCGGAGGTAGAAGGGAACTCTCTTCCCGGCACTGTCGGGGACCCTGGTGGCGTCCCCGACAAACAAAGAACCTTAAACAGCTTCTAGATAGTATAAGAGTGTAGAAGGGTGGTGCCTCACCCTACTACAGGTCTAAACAAAGGATTGCACCAAGGACTAATCCCTTCTTCTGAGATTATCTCTTATGTAAAACACTGGAGAGAGAGAAGGGGCTGGTATAAGGTAATACATCTAAATTTCATGGGTTTTATGTAATTTAGATGATACCCACAAGGTCCTTCTGAGTATCTTGTTCTCTGTATACTGAAAGGGTCACACTCACCTGCTTAAGGACAAACTAGTATGATCCTTCCTATAATCTTAAAGACCGTCTCAATGTAGCCAGGGTGGTAGTCTCCTAGTAAATTCTAACTGTCCCACGCTGGGTCCGGTGGGTATAAAGAGGGCTGTGTCCAATCTAGATAACATAGAAGTCTTAGTAGATGTATAATAAGTCAGAAGTTACTCATCCAGTCAAGGTGACTTCTGTAACTGACATACTCTACATGAGTGTTTACATAGAAGAGAGATCTTACTAGTATGAACCCTAGCTTAAGAACATGTAAATAGATTAAGCTGTGAGTGGATAAAACAGCAAAGCTCCCAAGCTATCTAGGCCTGTCATTCAACAGGGTACAATTATGGGAGTGTCCAAGTCTTGAGGCGATTATTTGTGCAAATTTTTATGGAACTTGGATCCAGTGATAAAAGAATTTAAGTTTGACAATGTTTAGTCTTCAATCCACAAACATGTTTTCCCATATGCTTTGGATTTCTTTAAATTCTATTCGTGTTTTGTGATAGTGTAGCTTTAAATATATTTTTTGTTCAATTTATCGTCATTATTGGTAGTTTTGGAAGATTTTGAAAATGATAGTTTTTCTGCTGTAGGTAATTTTATATTAAATTAATATTGCATTATGAAATTGCAGGTTTCAGGCATGCATCATCTTACATCAAAATCTGTAATACAACATTAAGTTTCAGATAATTTTTTGCCCTCTTGGTTCCATTGAGTATAGAGTGGTTTATTAAAGGACTTTACCCCAACCCCCAAAAAAACTATTCCATGGGGCCAGAGAGATGGTCCAGGAGTTCAGGTGCTTCTTGCCCTTCATGCTGCCAATGTTTAATACCTCAGATCATCTCCCAAGTCCCTGAGTGAGAGTGGATCCCTGAGCATAGAGCCAGGGATAGATCATAGATGTCATAGAGCATAGAGCCAGGAGAAGCTGCTGAAAACTGCTGAGTGTAGCCTAAGCCCCCCAAGTCTTATTTTTAACTTTACAACAATTATGAGCCATAAGGCAATACAAATATTGGTAGCCCTATCTTTTTAAGGGTCAGTTTGAGCCACACCTGGTTGTGCTCAGGAATCCTCCCTATTATGCTCTGGGGACCATATGCAGTGCTGTGGATCAACTGTAGCCCTATTTTATTCATGAGGAAACTAAAGCACATTCATGTTTAAGATATTTTATATCTTCTCTTTTTTGCAAGACCAAATAGAGAATTTAGAAAGGTGGAGAGAAAGAAAAATGATAGTCATATCTCAATCCTGACTGTGGGGTGTATGAAGGATTAGGACGTTTATCACTTTCTAATATTAATTTATTTTCCTCTCACTGCTTTAGAAATCCAATTAATACTGGAGACCCTTTACTCTATACAGACTTATTAGGACAAAATTGATATGTGTGCAAAAAGAAATCTTAGTGTACAAAGTTATCTCTAGAAATTTCCATCAGTATTAAATTTGATAGTTTGTTGGATGATTCACAAGTTACATTCTTTGGTTTCTTTTGCAGTCCTAGGGAGTAAACCCAGCACCTTATGTTGGAACTGAACAGGGTCCCCAACAGATATTAGGGTCCATGGATTTTTCTGGCCATGGTCGGGGCTGGCAGCTGTTCTCCCCCAACTAACAGACAAAGGAACAAGACCACCAGCTCTAGAAAATCTCAGACTTTTAACCTATCTCCACTCACTCCTTATTCCAGCTAGCTTCATACACACACCACCACCAAGTCAAGTCTGCCCCTAGATATATACTTTTCAAAAGGGTTGAGGGAGGGGAGTTACAAGAGGCTCTTTATCCCGAACAGTGAGTTAGGAAGAAGCTTCCCTTAAGTTTTTTATCTGTTGTATTTCCCTGAGTGCTTTCTGCAGCTCATCCTCATTCTCACTGATTCCATCTTCAGCTGCTGTCATTCTACTGTTGAGGGCACCCATTGTGTTTTTCATTTCATCTCCCAAGTTTGTTTTTATTAATGTCATTTCTGCTTGTTGTTTTCTTATTTCTGCTGTTGTTTCTGCCTGTATTTTATTGGCTGCCCTTTCTACTGTTTCTTTCTTGTCCTCTTGTATTTTATTGTTCCATTGTTCCTTTGAACTCAATAAACAGCCTCACCATTTACTCTCTGAATTCTTTGTCAGAGAAATTATGAATGTAGGTACTTCTAGTTGAGGCTACAGGGCTATTGTCTCCCATTCTTCGAGGAGGGGATCTGCGTTATTTCCCCATGATGCCGTGGTAGTCTGGGGGTGGATCCTTCTGGAGCACTCTTCCTCTCTCACTGCCAGAAAGGTCTCTGGAGATGCCAGTTTTGTGTGTATTAGGTGAAGGTTATATTGTCAATGTGGTTTGAGTAATTAGTCTGCCACTGTGAGGTCCAGCATCAGAGTCAAAAGTATTATGGACTAATAACATGCAATATGGGAGAATTAACTTGTGGCACCCACAAGCAGCCACCACCAGAAGCCACGCCCCCCAAGCATCCTACCTGGGCAGGAGGGACCACCTTGAGTGGATCCAAGGTCTCCAATTCAGACTCTGGGGCTTGTGCTTAGAAATCTGGGTATCGTAGTCCCTAATTCCTCTCCCTAAAATCTAATCGCCCTGTGTGCAAGGCCACCAGTTTGGCTGTGCACAGCTTTTCCTGACTGGGGCAAACCTACCAGGAGGCCACTTCCCTATAGGGCATATTGTTTTCTCTCATCCTTGGCTGGTAAGCATTTATTTCAATAGTATTTCCAGTTGTTTTATATAAACACAGTAAGAGAGACAGAAATTATCTATACCTGGTATTAAATTTATGAGGTGACCATTCCTGGGGATACCTCGCCATATATCCCAGACTATATTTCTCTCCTCAGATTGTTTATTCCTTATCCCTTTCAGGGTCCTGTTGATCCATTGCTTATCTTTGGGTCAGAACAGAGCTTGCTCCATGACCTTATTCTAGAACATTGTGCAGGACACTTAAGTCTGTCCCATGTCGAGGCCAGGGTAATTCACTCACTTTTTGCCCTGGGTCCGTCCAGTCCCATGGTGGGACCCTCCTTTTGGGGTGTAAGGAATTAGAATCAACCTAAGGGCAAGTGAGGCTTTTAGTTATAAAATATGACTGATGTCCAGGAGTAACTAATTCAGAGTTAATTAACTCCTATATCACATCTGTCTTCCCTGCGTTTATACAAAAAAAATCCTTTGTGCTAATATAAAATATGTAATGGGCATACAGGAAAGAGAAGCAACCTTTTGTTTACAATACAAAACCCAGGGCTGAGAACTCCAACACCTTAAACTTGTGAGTCATGCAGTCTACTGTTTTACCACATCCCTGAAAACAAGAGTCCAGATTAGTAATTTTATGTTACAGGAAATAGACCCTGAGCACCAAATCTGCCTAATCAGAAGATGTTTGTTGTTTTGCAGGAGCAATTTCTGGTGCTCCAGGTTCAGAGTAATGGGAGAATTATTAGGGTGGGCAGGTGTCCTCACTGTCCTTCTGAGATGTTGGGTGTGGGGGTCAATGTCACTTCTGTCCCCAAAAGTGTTGTGGTTGCAGCAGCGGAGACAGCGGGATCCTCTCCTCTCCTTCCCTCCCTTCTTCCTCCCTTCCCCTCCTCTCCACTCTCCTCTTCTCTCTCCCCTTTGCACATTGTGGTTTACAATACAGATACTGAAGGATTATCATGTATATCCCTTTACTTTCAATACTCAATTCTAGTCTAAGCGTTACTATTTCCAACTATTATTGTTGAACTGGTTCCTTCTTTAACTACCTACCCTCCACCCTCCCACACACTTGTGGTAGATTCCAACCATTGACAAGTCTTCCTGGCCTTGGTTAAGAGCTTGGTCAATGATTTTAATAAGATGGCAAAACAATTTTTAAAAGTTTATTTTAAAAAAAATCTGGCAACAACAACAACCACCACTACAAAATCATGAAAAAGGGCTGTGATGGAATGTCGTGTGCAGAGGTCCTGGTAGTTGGTCAGAAGGGCCAAGGATGTGACTCTGTGGCCCAGCGCCGCCTGCCTTGCATATGTGAGGCCATGGATTCTATTCCTGGTATCCCCAACATGCCAGTAACCTGTGGCCCCAAAGCCACCACAGGCAGAGCGTCCAACAGCAGGTATCAAGTAGCTGCTGGGGTTCTGGGGAGATAGAAGATACATTGGAAAAAGAACGGGCTCAGACAGAAAACTCTTTTCACTGAATTTTAAAAATGGCTTTGAAATTGTCCTCAAATTTCTTCTCCAGTTGATATCCCAGAATGACGATACGCTTTACCTGGAAAGACAAAGATAAAAATGATCACAAACATTGCCATTGCCCCAGATAATCTGGAGATTCAGTTTAACCATTTCAAATATTCAGGAAGAATTAATTCAGCTAATAGTAACCTGTCAGGGATGTCCTGACAGTGTCAGGACAGAGGTTCTCTTCTACCTCCGAGGACACCGGGGAACAGATGAAAACTCATGAGTCCGCGCCCAAGTTCCAAAAAAGGCTTTTAATAGTACAAAAAGCTCTTCCACACCACTCCAATATAATGAATGAACTCTTGCTCTGGTCTGAACTTAGACCATACAAAAGAGCCTAAGTCTCCCACCAAAGAGAGAGGATCTCACCCAGAGGAGTCCTACCCAAAAGAAGGAGCAAAAGGCCAAAAGCGAAAAGGCAAAAAAAGCCAAGGAGGGGCCGGAGCGATAGCCCAGCGGGTAGGGCGTTGCCTTGCACGCGGCCGGCTCATGCGGGCTTGGGTTCGATCCCCAGCATCCCATATGGTCCCCCGAGGGGGCGCCAGGAGTGATTCCTGAGTGCAGAGCCAAGAGTGGCCCCTGAGCATTTCGGGTGTGACCCAAAAAAGCAAAAAAAAAAAAAAAAAAAAAGCCAAGGAGTCAAAAGCCAAGGAGCAAAAAGCCGGTCCCCTTATATACACCAAAGTAATCCAACCGGGAGGGTCATGTCATGTTTAGATCTCTAAACAGAGTGTAGAAGGAGGTGCCACACCCTATTGCAGGTATAAACAAAGATCATGCCAAGAACTAATCCCCGAGATTATCTCTTATGTAAAATACTGAAAAGAGAGAGAGAGAGGGCTGATATAAAGTAATACATCTTAATTTCATGAGCTTCATGTAATCTAGATGGTACCCACAAGGTCCTTCTTATTTATTATCTGCACCAGTGTGATTCTGAGTATCTTGTTCTCCATATACTGAAAGGGTCACACTTCGCCTGCTTGAGAGCAAACTAGTATGATCCTTCCTATAGTCTTCCTATAGTCTCAACGTAGCCAGGGTGGTAGTCTCCTGGTAAATTCTAACTGTCCCACACTGGGTGCAGTGGGTATAAAGAGGAGCTGTGCCCAATCTAGAAAACACAGAAGTCTTAGTAGATGTATAAGTCAGAAGTTATTCAGTCAAGGTGACTTCTGTAACTGCCACACCCTCTAGCAGTGTTTACATAGAAGAGAGGTCTCATTAGAATGAACCCTGGCTTAAATAGATTAAACTGTGAGTGGGCAAAACAACAAAGCTCCCAGATTAGCTAAATCTGTCCTCCAACAGTAACCAATATTCCATGATTGCTTGATCATTTATCTTTGTTTGAGAGACAGAAAAACCCCTCCTAAATAGACTGCAGTCTAATTTTTCATCAGAAATATGTTATTTCTTTAGGTTAATTTATTGATTATCTAATTTTTAAAGTTTTGGTTATTTCCTTTGTGCACACAGAAATGTTTCTGACAGAACAATAGCACAGAACTGCCTGAGGTAAATGAACGACCTCTTTTCTCTTCATTCTCACCTTTGAGGGCATCCTTGTTCACTTTTTGACATAAAACTAGGAAATCTGTCTATAACGAGATATTCTGAATCCTGAGAACTTTGATCTGGCACTAGTTGCCTTAAAATGGAGTGGCTGGAGAAAGTCCAGGCGATAACTAATGCTCTTGCCTTGCTTTCTGATTTGATTGCCTTGATTCTGATTTGCTCTCAGGCACCGCAAATGCTCAGAGATCCTGAGCACAGAGCCAGGAGTAGCCCCAGAGCACTGTGGGTGTGGCCCCTAAACTAACTGAAACGCTCATTTGCTTCCTTGCTAGGCAGACGTCCCCAGGAGCTCCCAAGTTTTTAAATTGTAAAACTTAATTTTACAAGTTTAAAAAAGAACAGACGTCACACAGGAGCTTCACCTGTGTGACGGTAGAAGTTTGGGGGGGAGGGGTGAAGGGGGACGGGGGCGGCACCACGTGAGCGAACTAACAGAGAGAAAGCCAGGGGGGCTCCACCTACCCCCATAAACTAACTTGTGGTTGGCAAAAAATTAGGCGCATGTCCTTCACAAACGCCCCCCACTTGCAAGTATTTCTTCCGATGAAGCTTATTCTTGATCCAGTTTAAGCACATGGACCTGGGGGTGCTCCGGCCGGTACCCTTTACTCTGTGGACAAAGGGGTGAGAGGGGCAGGCTGTGAGCAAGGCTGCGGCTTCCAAGCTGACCTTCCATAGTCCTCCCTTATTGGGCCATCTCTCCCTCCCCTCCCCTGGATCCTCTGTTGAAATCCTCAGCACCCTTAGGAGCTGCGACCAGCATTGGTAATCGTCTTCTGGGCCGTGCAGCCTCAGAGCTGGGAGAAAGCGATCCCCTACCCCTTCTGTAGTAAGTCCATACGGTAACCTAGACAGCTCAGAGCTGGCTCTGCTAAGATGTCCCACCGCACAGAGAAAGGTCATTGAGAGTCCTTGCAATAAATGTTGCACTGGCACAAATGCAACGGACACTTGGTTCTGGTTTACATGATATGGTTACTTACATGATGTGGTTTATGGACAAAATAGGAGCTTTTAGAATAACTGTACATCTTCAAGAGGAGGAATTTACATTTCTGCAAGAGATTTTAATAAGTTTGGAAGAAATGAGCTTAGAGTCAGAGAGTAGGGTCCCTTGTCCCCCCAAACACACACACACACACACACACACACGCTGGGGTTTGTTTGCAATAAGGATTTTGCTGTTAGGGTGTAGTACCCAAATACAGCAGGAAACAGCTCTGTACCCAGGGACCACCCCTTCCCCACCCCCAGCTACTTCCCTCCTGTACACAGTAAGAAACAGACTCCAGGCTAATGGTTTTACTCACCAGGTCATTTACATGATCCATCGACCTTAGCAGGACTTCTGATTCCTGATAACTCTGGTTTTGGGAGGGATTTTCCTGGATCGTCTTTACTGAGCAGAAGATGCAAAACCATGGGTTCCTGGGAAATCAGACACGATGTGGACAAGGCTGGCTCTCATGGCCACCCATGCTGATGGTTTTCCCCGTTTCCCAGGAAATCCCCATTTGCAGGGCTCAAAATAGACCCTATCCATAAGCAGTGGTGTCTGGGCGGACAGCCTGGGGTAAGAGACCCTCATTGGTCTCAAAACTTTGGTTCCCATTGGAGCCACACCAACCTCGACCATGAATCTACCAGAACCGAGTCCAGGAAACTGTTCCAGAAGTACTAGAGTTTGGGACCTCGACGGGCCTCCAGGCGCAAACCACTTCGGTGGCAGGAGCCTGGGCAGAGGCCACGGGCCTCCAGACGCAAACCACTCGGTGGCAGGAGCCTGGCAGAGGCCACGGGCATCTTTCCTGCTGCCAGAGGAGGAAATGTCCAGAACTGGGGCTGTGGAAAGTGCTTGGGAAGGAAACCAGGCAAGAAACCTTCCCCAAGCCCTGAGCTCACTCTCCACTGACCTCTCTGGGTCTGTGCGCTAGGAGACTCAGGGCAACCAGCCTAGAGGGTCATTCATTTCACTTTTATCAGTGGCCCCCAGTGCTTGCTCAGTGAAATGCAGCCAGGGACTCCCACCCCAGGATTCAGGGATCTTAGGGTGGTTCTATGAGCCACAGACAGTGGCTTTGAAGGCTGAGCACAAGCTCCAACACTGTCAATGTTTTCACCACCCCCGGCTGGTGGCACATGCCTTAAACATGGACGTAGGGTGTCACTCCTCCTCCCTCATTAGAAGCGCATTTGGGGGTGGTGGGGGTGGTGGGGGGTCAAACCTTTCTGAGATGGCCAACTACCACATGCGGAGTTTTTGTTGACTGGAGAACCTATTGTTGCCTCAATAGTTCCGGGAGTCATCTTTCTTTCTTTTCTTTACATAGTTTTAAGAATCTGGGCCGGAGGAATAGCCCAGAGGGTAGGGCGTTTGCCTTGCACACGGGTTCGATCCCGGCATCCCATATGGTCCCCCGAGCACCGCCAGGAGTAATTCCTGAGTGCAGAGCCAGGAGTAACCCCTGAGCATCGCCGGGTGTGACCCAAAAAGCAAAAAAAAAAGAATCCTTTTTATTTGGGGGTTGGGGACACAGCTAGAGGTGTTCAGGGATCACTTCTGGAGAGGGAGGGGCCATATGGGGTGTGGGTAGAACCTGGGTTGGCTTGTGCAAGATAAGCGCTCTATCCACTGCACTCTCTGGCCCCTCTGGGTCATATTTCATGCAGCCATACACAGACATTAAAGGCTGACTGTGCATGGTGGAGCAGGAGCTGGCCCCAAGGGAGAGTCACTGTTTAAGAAAAGAAGGGCAACAGGTTGCGCGCCGCTTGCGGCTGCACGGTCCATCAAAATAGTGGAAACAGTAATGTCCTTTAATGCACTGCATTCTATGATGTGCAGGAAGGTTTGGCGGGAGGGAGAGATAAAAGAGGACAGAAAAGACATACAGAACCCGCCAAATAGTTGAGGTGTGGGAGGGGGAGGGAGGTGGGGACATTGGTGATGGGAGATGGGTTTGAGTGGAGGGATGGGTGTTGGAACACTGTAGAACCAAAACTCTGCATGAGCATCTTGCAATTGTATGTCTAAAATGGTGTAATAAAATTTGGGGGGAAAAAAGATAGGATCGTTCCTAAAGATAGGAACTTTTTCTACCTCTAGTTCCTATCTGTATACGTGAGCACAAGTGTAAACACGTTGGGAACGTGGAATTAGCAGGCTGCTTACAACAATCAGTAAAGTAATTCCTGTTTCCCATTTAAAAAAAAAAGAAAGAAGGGCAAATCTGCACTTCTATGTTCATTGCAGCACTATTCACAATAGCCAGGATCTGGACAACCTGAGTGCCTGAGAAACACATGATAAACTATGGTATGTTTATACAATGGAATACTACGTAGGTATCAAGAGAAATTAAATAATGAAATTCTCTCATAGTAATGAATGGACATGGGGAGGATCATGCTGAGTGAAATGCAGAATGACTGGACTCATTTGTGGGGTATAAAAAACAAAACAAAACATAGTCTGAGACTAATACCCAAGGACAGTAGAAATGAGGGCCAGGAGGATGGTCCACAGTTGGAAGCTTGCCCCAGGTAGTGGGGCAGGAGGACAGCTTAGGACAGAGAAGGGACCGCTCTGACAATGATAGAAATACCCATTTGGACAAGAACCGTGTAAGCTGCAAGGAGGGACAGGGACAAACATGATAACCTCTCAGTGTCTGCATTGCAAGCTATGATTCCCCAAAGGGTGGAGAGAGAGAGGCACAGAGAGAGAGAGAGAGAGAGAGAGAGGAGAGGAGAGAGAGAGAGAGAGAGAGAGAGAGAGAGAGAGAGAGAGAAGAAAAGTGCCTGCCAGGGGACAGAGCAATAGCACAGTGGGTAGGGCATTTGCCTTGCAAGCAGCCAACCCGGTTCAATTCCCTGGGCATCCCATATGGTCCCCCAAGTATTGCCAGGAGTAACTCCCTAAATGTAGAGCCAGGAGTAACCCCTGAGCATTGCCGGAAGTTGAACAAAAGAGTGAAAAAAAGTGCCTGCCAGAGAGAGACAGGCTGTGGGGGGATGTGGGGGTGCGGGGAAACTGGGAACACTGGTGCTGGGAAATGTGCACTGGAAGAGGGAGCGGGTGCTGGAATACTGTATGACTGAAACCCAATCATGAATAACGTTATAACTGTATCTCAAGGTGATACATGTAAAAAAGAAAGAACATTTTTAAAAAGAAAAGGAAGGAAAGAAAGAAAGAAAGAAAGAAAGAAAGAAGAAAGGAAGGAAGGAAGGAAAGAAAGAAAAGAGAGAGAGAGAGAGAAAGAGAGAGGAACAGGGTCAGGTCTCACCAACCTTTTTGACATCGATGAGCTCGATGTGGCAGTTGATGTGGAAGGACCTCGGGCAAGAGTCACGGCAGTAGAGGGTCCCGCTCCTGCCACACACCTCACACACGTTGGAGTTTTCCGCTAGAAGGGGGGGAAAGGGGGGACATCACTAGCCCTGGGAAGCACGAGAAGGCATGTGGAGACTCCACATAACTTGCCCATGACTTACACCCACACGGCAACGGTCATCCTGTGTCCTTAAAGCGTCAGCACTGGGCAGGGGTTGGGAAGCAGGTATGCATAGCTCAGGAGGAGACTGGGCGCTTTCTTTATAAAGACACAGATCTGACCCAGAGGGCCTGGCAGATTAGCCACCAGGGGGTGGTGGGTACAGACAGGGTCTTGTCTCGTGTCTTCACAGCTTCTAAAGCAGAGATTCCCAAGCTCACTGGGCTGGCTATCTCTGCACAAAAAACATTCAATGGCTCCCACTCTCAGAAATCTATTTCTTTAACCGAACAAACAAAAGGATGTGGCAACACATTTGCATTCTTTGATGTACCTATATTGCTATGTCCTAAAGCACAGTAAGAAAAGGTGGTAAACAAGATACCTTGAAGTTTGAAATTATTTATTAAAATCAATCACAGTTAACATAGAAGCCAACTAAACTCAACAAGCAAAAGCAAAACCACAAACAGACACAGAAGGCTCAACACACAACAAACATCTCAGTAGACTCTTGGACAATGTCATCCATTTATTAATACTAGGCTCTTTTTTTGCTTTAGTGCTTTTGTCTTAAAATGTTTTTGCATGTTTGATTTCTTAACAATAAATGCTTATTTTAAAAAATGAAAACAATTAGTATAGAGAAGACATTCTTTCACATAGTCTCTCTTCCTAGATATAAGATATAAATGGACCTGGAGTCTAGCTCTCATCTCCTAATGCCTGCAGGGGTTTTGTAAATGTTCAGTTATCAATTGTTTTTACTTAGACATTTTCCTTATTAATATTTTTAAACGACAGTTTAGTTAGATAGTTACATTAGTGTCAAAGTAAACTGTATTGATGTACAAAGCTACTGTACCCCACCACCACCAAAGTACCCAGACCTCCACCGTGGTCCCTGTGTATCACCTCTAGTTTCATCATCGTCTCCTCCCATCCATTCCTCCCGTTTTGGTAATCAGTAATGTGATTTCTGGTCAAGAGTTTGTCATTATTTGATATTGTCTTGTGTTTTGTTTTATTATATTTCACAGATGAATGATATTATATATATATTGTATTTCACGATGAAGGCTTTTGACCTTCTCCTGGCATACTTTGCTGTGCATGATATCCTCCAGTCCATTCACCTTGCAATAAATCCATGGTTTTGTATTTTTTTAGAACTGTAAAATATTCCTCCAGTTCCATTCACCTTGCAACAAGGTGACTTTGTATTTTTCAGGAGCTGTATAATATTCCCTCTACATGTATTCCACTCTTTTTCTGAATGTGTAAACATATACATACAGCACTTCTTTTTTAAAAT
This sequence comes from Cryptotis parvus, assembly GCA_021461705.1. Classification (NCBI taxonomy): domain Eukaryota; kingdom Metazoa; phylum Chordata; class Mammalia; order Eulipotyphla; family Soricidae; genus Cryptotis; species Cryptotis parvus. The sequence goes on along the minus strand of JAJIBD010039075.1, from coordinate 41,361 downwards.
ATTTTATTATACTACCGTGAGATATGCAATTACAAAGATGTTCATAAGATGTTCATATTTGGGTTTCAGTCATACAGTGTTCCAGCACCCATCCCTCCACCCGTGCCCATTTCCCACCATCAATGTCCCCAATTCCCTCCCTCTTCCCCTAGCCTGCCTCTATGGCAGGTTCTTTATTTCTTTCTCTTTCTATTTCTCTTTCCCTTCCCTTCCACATTGTAGATTACAATACATACATTAAGAGGTTGTCATGTGTATCTTTTTGCCTATATTTAATGCTTAGTTCTAGGTTGGTATTATCACTTTTGACAATTATTGGCACACTGTTCCATTCTCTGTCTTACCTAGCCTCCTGACTCCCACACGTTTGTGATAATTTCCACCTTTGAAAAGACCTCCTGATCCATGTTTCACCTGACCTTGGATATTGGTATCATAATATGTACATATATATTTATGTCATGCAAATAAATGCAGTCATTCTATATCTGTCTCTCCTGGCTAATTTCACTCAACATGATCCTCTCCATGTCCATCCATTTATTGGAAAATTTCATAACTTCATTTTTCCTAACAGCTGCATAGTATTCCATTGTGTAGATGTACCAAAGCTTCTTTATCCAGTCATTGATTCTCGGGCACTCTGGTTGTTTCCAGATTCTGGCTATTGTGAATAATGCTGCTATGAACATAAAAGTAGGGATAGCGTTTCCGCTGTGTATTTTTTGGCTTCCCAGGGTATATTCCCAGGAGTGGTATGGCTGGGTCAAATGGGAGTTCAATTTCTAGTCTTTGGAGGAATGTCCATATTGTTTTCCAGAAAGGCTGTACCAGTCGACATTCCCACCAACAATGGGTGAGTGTCCCCTTTTCCCGCATCCACACCAGCACTTGTTATTCTTGCTCTTTTAGATATATGCCAGTCTCTGTGGTGTAAAATGATATCTCATTGTTGTTTTGATTTGCATCTGTCTGATGATTAATGATGATGAGCATTTTTTCATGTCTTTTGGCCATTCGAATTTCTTCCTTGCTGAAGTTTCTGTTCATTTCTTCTCCCCATTTTTTTGACGGGGGTTGGTTGTTTTCTTCTTGTAAAGTTCTACCAGTGCCTGATATATCCTGGATATTAACCCCTTATCAGATGGGTATTGGGTGAATATTCTTTCCCATTCTGTGGACTGTCTTTGTATCTTGGTCACTGTTTCTTTTGAGGTGCAGAAGCTTTTTAGTTTCATGTAGTCCCATATGTTTATCTTTTTTTCCTAGTTGCTTTGTTAGTGGTGTTTCACCTTTGAAGATGCCTTTAGCTTCAATGTCGTGGAGGGTTTTCCCTATATTTTCTTCAATGTAATTTATGGGTTCAAGTCTGATATTGAGATCTTTAATCCATTTTGATCTGATTTTTATGCATGGTGTTATACAGAGGTCCAACATTTTTTTACATGTCTCTGCCCAGTTTTCCCAACACCACTTGTTGAAGAGGCTTTCCTTACTCCATTTTGGACTCTTTGCACCTTTATCAAAGATTAAATGATCATGTGTTTGAGGTTGGCACACAGCACTTCTTTATCCATTCATCCATTGTGGGATATTGTGATGTTTCCATAAGCTGATTATTGTACAAAATTCTGCCATCAATGTAGGTGTGCATATATTCTTAAGTTAATATTTGTATGCTTGAGGGCAGATGCCAAAAAGTAGAATTGCTGGGCTTTATAGAAGTTCTATTTTTACTTTTTTTATGAGAACTATTCAAGCTGTTTTCCATAGAGACTAAACCGCACGATATTCCTACCAAAAGTGGATGAGGGTTTCTTTTTTCACTCTAACAGCAGTTCTTTCTGGTCTTTTTGATCTATGTTATTTGCATTGGTGAAAGATAATATCTCATCGCTGCTCTGGCTTACAATTTCCTGTTACATTTCTGGTTTACATTTTCCTGTGTCAAATGTTACAGCATTTGTAACTTACCATCATTAGGCATTAGCACAGGTTAAACTTTTTTAGTTAACAGATCTGTGACTTCACTGAATTTTCATTTTACTAAATATGGTGAAAAAAGTGTCATTTAACACTTTTATACTATTGTCTAATTCAGGATAAAGTGCAGGTATCTGCTTTTGTGACTGGAAATCTTACATTTGAATTTGAACTCATTTGCTGCGATTTCTGTCAGTTCTTGGTGTAATTTTAGAGATGCTTTGTGTTTGCCTTTAAACATTTAAAAAGGGTTAAAAAGAATCAAATATGTTCACTTAAAATAGTTTCAAATCACTGATTGAAGAAAAGTCTCTAAGTATTGACAAAAGGTGAGCAAGTCATTGTGTTTTGAAGTTAATAACTATATTCCCTTGTCCTAAATTCTGTTTGTACAAAAAAAGTTTTGCCACAAACATGGAAAAATCATTTGTTTTGATTAAATTCAGCTCATCACCATAAAGCTGTAGATCTGTTTCACTAAATTTATTAACCAAGTCTGCCAAATAAGCAATGCCATTGTTGAATTCAACCAAGGCAAAGCATGGTCTTTGTTTTTCAACAATTCTAGCACTGAATCAGAGTGTATAAAACCAAGACAAAAAAAAAAACAACTTTTAGCAGTGAACAAACTTCTATAAGGAAGCAACAGCGGGTGATTTCTTTCTCACTTTTAATACAAAGCTGTACAAACTATCAGTGTTTCAATGAATTGCTTCACTCTTGATGATCTAATGACAAAATGCAATGACCTATGTAAGTATTCCTTCAGGTTTATGACAGTGAAATACCGATGAATGACACAGTAGTGTACAGAGAATACACCCAGAATCACATACAAATTATGCAAGAAGATTCTAGCAGTGTTTATCATCTCTGGAGCACCATCAGCAGCAGTGGGCAAGGAACTGCACAGGGCATTTCCTTTTCTTTAAAAAAATCTTCCATGGGATGGAGAGAAGATAGAGCAGGTGAAGTGCTGCCTCACACACCGCCAATCCAGGTTGGATCCCTGGCACCACCTACGGCCCCCTGAGCCCAGCCAGGAACGATCATTGAGCACAGAGAAACTCCTCAGGCATGAAATAGCAATTTTCCTGTAGCATCAATTTGTATTTAAAAAATACTTCTTGGAAATTTTTTGCTTCTTTAATAAATAGCATGCATGCTAAAAGTAAGACTTGATTTCCTACAAGGTTGGCTGATCAAGCTTGAGATGAAGTGGAATGTTCTAAAATACTCATATAATGAGTCTTCAATATCTTCCATCATTTCATTATTTTTTTTTGTACTGAATTGTTTCTTAAAGAAACTCTTGGTAATAGCAGACACCGGATTTGTGGCATAGAGTAAGTTTCTTCACTATAGCTGGTGGAATGAGTTCTTTGTTAAAAGTGCACAGTGTTTTTGGGGCCGGAGCGATAGCCCAGCGGGTAGGGCATTTGCCTTGCATGCGGCCGGCCTGTGCCGGCCCGGGTTCAATCCCCGGCATCCCATATGGTCCCCTGAGCACCGCCAGGAGTAATTCCTGAGTGCAGAGCCAGGAGAAACCCCTGAGCATCGCCAGGTATGACCCAAAAAAAAGCAAAAAAAAAAAGTGCACAGTTTTCCTGATTTAGCAATCAGTAAGAAAACATTTGCAAATAGCAGCCTCCCACTGTCATTGTTTGGCTATTATTGACAAGAAGTTTTGCCAATGTTGGCTGTCTCAATTTTTTACTTCTTCTGGTGCTTAAAATATAAGTCCATGTCTTTATTAGCAGCCCAAATATCCTGTAGTCTTGAAGGCTCCGAGGTCGTTTGATAAAAATGTTGGTCAGTGAAGCCCATGGAGAATGTACTGTTTGCAGGTGGCTGAATAAAGCCATAGTTCAAGTATCTGAAACTGTATTATTTGCTTTTTTTTCTTAGGATCAGCCATGATGTTATCTTAAAAACAATAAAAAGCAGGTGTCTATCACACAAAAGCTATGACATTACTAAAAGACACAACAATTTATATCATTGAAAAAGTGCCATGTATCTTGCTGTTACTAAAATGTTTCACAATAACTGTACTATTAGGGAATGGCCACCCAGCTGATTCACAGTGGCCTTTACAGAAGACAGTAAAACACACACATACACACACACACACACACACACACACTAACAGACTTGCCACTGTCCTTTCGGGCTTCTTGGTAGAAGACTGTGATTTCTTGGAGCTCTATGCACTCCCAGTGCTGGCCACTATGCTCTGGCCAGGCCAAGACTGAGGTTCTGGGATTTACAGTCAACGATGGCTTCCCACGCATGGAATTGCAATATCACATGCCCAACTACGGATAAATGGACCAGGGAGTTGTGGTATAGAGATACAGTGGAAAGCTGTGCAGCTCTAAGAAAGGGCAAAATCATACAATTTTCCACACTGTGGCTGGAACTAGAGGACATCATGCCAACTATGTTTATTCCCAGAGTTTAAGACCTATTTCTTCGGTGTCATTTCCTGAGATTGGAAACCTCCAACCCTCTTTCCCATCACCTCTAGTTTCTAAACCACTGTGCCTCAAATCCTCTGATTCTAACTCACTCTCCCTGTCTGCTTCCCACCTGACCCTGCAAGCTGCCATCTACCAAGAGCCTAGAAGGGAACCTGGGTTCCTTTCTTTCCCCAGCCCTATTCTAGGCTCTCACCTTGGTCCTCCTCAATGCCTCTGGGCCGGGAGGGAGGCAGAAGCCCTGGAGACAATACCACTCTGCTAGTCAAAGCACGGTGGGTCTGTGTCTGGACTGAAGCATAATGGAACATCTTTTATGATATGACGACAATGACATGAGATCGCATGACACATGACACGGATGCAAACTGAGGGGCAAGGCCTGATCTGGAGCTGGCACTTACGCAAGGGTCATATGAGGTATTGCCATCATTTGAGACATTGCGGTGAGGTATCCGTCTTGTCTTCTGGAAAGAGAAAAAGGACCGTGACGCACTGAAGGTGCGTTTCCTAGCCACGCGGCTGCGCCGACCTTCCTTATGCAAGGGTATCATGGCTCATGCTCCACTTCGTCTAAGCGTTTCTTTCACAACTGCATTTTGGGTTCCATCTGTCTAGCTGGGCAACGAACAAGCAGGAAGCATTTAGTTCTGTGTCAGGGACAGTTTGGTCCCAAGCCGTTCCATGCTCAGCTCCAGAGCCCCACTCCCCACCCCCACAGGCCTTTGGGATGCCATCAGGGAGTCTGGCTCTGGTTTCCAAGATGGGGCAGGAGCTGCAGGGAGAGTCCCAGACTGAGGACTCAGCACCCAAGTCCCAGTGTCGTGGACAACACTCAAGTGTTCTGGAGAATCTTACTGCTTCCTGCAGTTCGGCTTAGGGCTCAGGACTACAGATGAAATGAATTCAGAGCCACAGAGGAAGTTTCTCTTCCTCAGGACACGCTCTCTTATACTTTCTCCTCATCCCCAAATTCCTGTTGACTTGGGAGTCATGTGTGGGTGGCCTGACCCCTGCTGCGAGCCAATGGCTGCATTGTTTTGACCTTTCGGTTGGGGCAGAGAGATGGCAGGAGAACAATCTCACCCAAAGCACCCAAGTGGCCATGCATGGTTCCACACCCCCAGCAGCCCCTGCTGCGCACCTGTTAGACCTGGAAGTTGAGATTTCTCTCTGGGTTTGTAAGTCTGAACTCTTCAGCATGGCCATTGGCTAAGCCTCTCCCTGGTGCCGGGTGTTAGCCCCACAGCGGTTAGCCGAGTGGGTGCAGGAACGCACAAGCAAGCGTAATGTGGCTACTGCTCTGAAGATAAGTCCCAAGCAGCCAGCCAATGATCAGTTGGGCTGCGGCCAGAGCAATAGTACCTTGGGTATGATACTTGTTTTGCACATGACCAACCTGGGTTCAATCCCTGGCATTCCATATGATTCCCCCAAGCACCGCCAGGAGTGATTCCTGAGTGCAGAGCCATTGCTAAGCATTGCTGGGTCTGGCCCCAAAGCAAAAACAAACAAAAAGTTCAGCTTGGATGTGTCTTAACTACCTCTTGGAGCACTTCAAGTATCACGAGAAAACTTAGGATCAAGGACGAAAAGGACATCCCTGTTGTCACTGTGTACTAAGAGTGATGTGGTGTCACTGAACCCAAAGAGAAAACAGTGTTGCAAAAGCAATTGCCATTAATCAGGCTGATACATGCCTTTCACAGTCTTTTATGTTTAGCTGAAGATAGCATGACATTCTATAATCTCCTAAAATAATCCTATGAGGTCAGTCCTGACTTATCGCCTATTTGTAAGAATTATTCCCATCTCTGTCTCCAGTGTTTTCTTTTTCTTTTGGGGGGTTGTGGGGGTCACACCCATCAATGCTACTCCTGGCTCTCCACTCAGGAGTTGCTCCTGGCGGTGTTTGGGGACCATATGGGATGCTGAGGATGGAACCTGGGTCAGCTGCTTGCAAGGCAAATGCCCTACCCGCTCCGGCCCCTCCAGTGTTTTCATGTTCCAAGAAGTCCCGGCCTCCCACACTATAACACATGAAAGTAGCAAATGCAAAAGCACCTTATTACAAAATCAAGCCACCAAAATGTCTTTAAGGAACTGTCCGGCCAGAGAGATGACAAGTCAGCAATGGGAAAGAAGAGATGGGCGCAGGGAGGCCTGGGACACTCACCCTTTCTTTTGTAATTGGCGGATTTGGAAGATGATTTTCCTGAAAGAGAATCAGGGTTGACGCTGTGATCAGTCTTTGTTTGTGAGCTTGCTGTTCCCAGCTGACTCCGGTATTTCCCATTGTCAACCCAAATGAAAGGTGCCTTCCAAACTGCCCTCCCCAAATCTGGAGCCTATTTCTCTCTGGAATCCAGACTCAATTTAAACCCAACCTCTCCTTGAAAAGTCTTGCCAGGTTTTCCACCTCAACCTCTTCCAGAGGCTCCACCCACTTTCCATGAGCTCTAACATCTCTTGAGTTTTTTTTTTTTTCTTTTTTGGGTCACACCTGGCAATGCTCAGGGGTTACTCCTGGCTCTGCACTCAGGAATTACCCCTGGCGGTGCTCGGGGACCACATGGGATGCCGGGGATCGAACCCGGGCCGGCACCCGGCTACGTGCAAGGCAAACGCCCTACCCGCTGGGCTATTGCTCCAGCCCCATCATCTCTTGAGTTTTTATGGCTCCATTTCACCTAGGAAACCAGTAGAGGGAGTTTGGGGGTGGGGGGTGGGGAACTTTAGAGAGTGTGAGTGTAAACTGATATTGTATGGGATATTTGGTCCACAATGAAGGTCATTTGAAGTTTCCATGGTGTTAGGTCTAGCCTCCAATCTGTCTTGCTTCCTAGGAGCAAATTCTAATTTCTAAATATTATTCTAAAGTACCATTTCAATAGGATTAAGTGACAGGTTCAGCCTCTTTGTTTAGAAATAGAGACTTTTGCCATGAGTCCAGCCAGAATCAAACTATATTCCTCACAGCTTCCTGACAAACCACAGGGAGGATTTTCATGTCTCTCTCTTCTCTCTCTCTCTCTCTCTGTCTCTCTTTCATGTCTCATTCCTCTGCTGTTTTTCTGCTTGTTGGAACTGTTTTTCAAAATAGAATATGCAACTCTATATTTTTCTCCAAAAGGAAGAATGTTGACATCTTGTGCAATCCAGCCATCATCTGGTTCAGAGAATTACTTTTCGACACACAGTTTACAACATTACTGTAAATGTTGGCCCCCATCTACAAGGCTCAGTTACGCTCCAATGGCCAGATGAGGTTGTCCAGTGGCAGAGTACAGCTCCCCATTTATTGGCAGAATGACAACAGATCGAGCGCTGGTATTTAGAGGGTTATTTTTCAATAAGTGTCAGCCAAGACAATCTGGCTGGAGGTCAGTCCTATGGTGTGTACTGAAAGCTGACAAGAGCTGATGTGGGCTGCCTGGACCCAGGGGTACTGCCCAGGATCAGAGTGGGGGGCCGTGGTCATAATAGTACCTTGATGAGCTCCTTGAGGGGCCAGCCCCCGCAGCGCACAGACAGCCGCCAGTTCTTGCATTTTTCCATCCCTCCTTCAATTTCAAATTCCCGGAGGCTGATCCACGCATCTCCATTTTCTCTCAGTATACACTTGGATGAAGACCCTGCAAGGTCAGGATGAGAGGAGAATCCTTGGCTCCGAATCCCACGTCAGGGATCTGGGGCTCCCTTAAGTCTGAAAGGTGAGAGCGGAAAGGACCACATGTCCCTTCCTAGTCCTTTGTGCAATTAAACGGGGAATAAGGACCAGCAACATGGATCTGCAACAAGTAGCTCACTAGATTGAAAAGAGAAGAAAAATGGCCTGTTTCTAAAGAAGGGTCAAGTGGACTTCCCCCTTCGTTGAGCTGTGGGGTAGCTACAGCGGAGAGGTGAGGACAGACAGGTGGACTTTCCCCTTCCTTGAGCTGTGGGGTAGCTACAGCTGGAGGGGTGAGGACAGACAGGTGGACTTTCCCCTTCCTTGAGCTGTGGGGTAGCTACAGCCGGAGGGGTGAGGACAGACGGGTGGACTTTCCCTTCCTTGAGCTGTGGGGTAGCTACAGCCGGAGGGGTGAGGACAGACAGGTGGACTTTCCCCTTCCTTGAGCTGTGGGGTAGCTACAGCCGGAGGGGTGAGGACAGACAGGTGGACTTTCCCCCTTCCTTGAGCTGTGGGGTAGCTACAGCCGGAGGGGTGAGGACAGACAGGTGGACTTTCCCCTTCCTTGAGCTGTGGGGTAGCTACAGCCAGAGGGGTGAGGACAGACAGGTGGACTTTCCCCTTCGTTGAGCTGTGGGGTAGCTACAGCCGGAGGGGTGAGGACAGACAGGTGGCTGTGTGGCCTTGGTCACTGCCACCTCTGCCTTGGCTTCTACCAGGCTGGATCACCCAGTGAATAGTATCAATGATTCTGTTTTTTTTTAAAGCTTTTTGGTTTACATTCTAAAATGCTCAGTGGTTACTCCTGGCTTTGTCCTCAGAAATTACTCCTAGTCGTGCTCAAGGGACCATAAGCGTATGCTGGGGATCAGAACTGGGTTGGCTGCATGCAAAGCAAACACCCTATGTTCTGTACTATGTCTCCAGCCTACAGTTCATGAATTTCTAAAGCACAGTGGTGCCATTTCCCTCCAGCTAGTCTGGAAAGACGTGTAGGAAGGAATTCCTAGAGAAGACGCTAGGAGTCAGTCTCAGAACGGTCAGCTTTGCAGGGTTGACCAGGTTCTGGCATCTGGGAACGTGGCACTTGGGAAGAATCTCATTATTCCCAAACCCGAACTTAGAGGTGGGCTCAGAGCACCTCCACTGTCTTGACAGAGAGCACGGTTTAGGGCAGGCACCTGCCTTCTTTCTGGGATTCGACCATGCACTGGTACATAATGTGCTGTTACGGCTGGTTTGAAACCAAGGTCTGTGAGGCGCAGGGCTGCTCTTCTGGGAGACTGGATGCTGCACGTGCTGCTACAGAGTGTTACTGGACAACTAAGTGCATCTTCTGCAATTCCACCAGGACAGAATTCTTAGACACACACCCTGGTGTCCTTTGGACTTTGTCCCATATACCAATTTCCTTGGCATATTTTATTTTATAGTTTTTCATTGCAGTTAATCAGTCCTGAATTCACCATAGACTGAGGTTCATGAGCCTTTCCGGGGGTCACGATGCCTGGGGATGGTCTCAGAAACACCCCCCCCTCCCCATGACAATGGGCATTTTCTATTTAAAAAATAGAGAAGACTGTGGAACCCACCTAGCTTCAGTTTCTCCTTGTACAAAGTCCCCTTCGCCTTGCCACAGGTCACAGGCAGTGCAGGAACGTCAAAGTTCATATTTCTGTCTCTGTGAAATCTTGGTTCTGTCGGAAGGCGTGATACCATTTAATTTTTATCCCATCGACCTCTGTGTTCTGCCTCTCTCACACTCCTTGAGAGTCATCCTTAATTTTATCTATTTGTTTTGGGGGCACAGCTTGTGGTGCCCGGTCTCATTCATGGCTCTGTGCCCAGGGAATCACCCCCGGCAGGCTCAGAAAGCAGAGCCAGCTCTTAGGAAAATAAAATCATTGTTTGGGTGCTCCGCCACAGCAATGGAACACACTGCCAATAAAATACAAGAGGATCTGAGAGCAGATGATGAAAATACAAAGGAAAATACAAGCAGGGTCCAAGAAGACGAGCTAATGGCTGAGAAACTGTCTATGAAGTTGGGATGGGCCACGGAGGGTGGTCTACTGAGGATTATGAACAGTTCTTACTTTTGATGTCTTTTTACTTCACTTTAAAGATAAACTAAAGCAGAGGAGGTAAAACATCAGACCCACAGATACGTGCCATCTGATGTGGGTCTGATCAGGGTAACCTACTGTGGGGGAGCTGACCCCATTTCTCAGCACTGCCGTGGCCCTGGACCCTGACTTCTGACTGAGGACTCATCACCACGTTATTTGTATGTGACATTATCATCTTTCTACTCCTACATATTTTGAATGAAAATTAGTGATGTAAATACATTCTACTTCTCAATGGGTAGCACAGATATAGTAAGTAAGCAATGAAGAAAAGCTGTTACTGAAAGCACAACATAAAGCATGGTAATTTAAATGTTTATCTAATTGAAAAAAATCTATACTTCTCTTTCTGCCCTCTGAAATTCAGTTCTCTGAACGTCTCTCTTTTCACTAAGGAATAGAAAAATACAAACATAGATGTTGCTGAAAAGTTGTGAGCAATAGTGAATTTAAAAATACATCTTTACATAACATTTTTATTTTTAATATTTTATTATACCACCGTGAGATATACAATTACAAAGATGTTCATAAGATGTTCATATTTGGGTTTCGGTCATACAGTGTTCCAGCACCCATCCCTGCACCAGTGCACATTTCCCACCACCAATGTCCCCAAATCCCTCCCCCCCCCCTAGCCTGCCTCTATGACAGGTTCTTTATCTCTTTCTCTCTCAATCTTTCTCTCTCCCTTCCCTTCCACATTGTGGATTACAATACATACATGTAGAGGTTATCATGTGTATCTTTTGCCTGTATTCAATGCTCAGTTCTAGGCTGGTATCAGTACTTTGGACAATTGTTAGCACACTGTTCCCTTCTCTGTCTTACCAAACCTCTGACTCCCACACGTTTGTGATAATTTCCACCTTTGACAAGACCTCTTGATCCATGTTTCACCTGACCTTGTTTCGCATGACATAAATATGTATGTATATATACATATTTGGATATTGGTATCATAATATATATATACATATTTATTACATAACTTTTTTAAGAGCTGATACATAACCCCAACCTTATACTTATCAAGACTTTGATGGTCAACCTGGGTTCATCCTAGATCCCATTATTTTTTATCCGTATTTCAACTCAAACTCATTTATGCCCATATTAATGTAAAAAACTGGACTTAGGGGTGTATCTTAGCAGTAGAATGATTACCTTGTGTGTTTCTGCTCTTGTATTTTATTGCCAACTCTGAAAAATATAAAAGTAAAATAAGGTTTAGTATATATCTCAAAGAGCACTGGGAGAATGATAATGAGAGCAAATAGGTATTAAATGGTATTAATTTGATATTAAATCAGTATTAAAATACAAGTTAGATTCATTCAAACATAAGAGTCTTGTATCTACCAATTTGTTTATGATATAGAGAACTATTCCCATTCTTAAAGAGAGGTTTGAAATAAAAAATACAAGTGAAGCAATTCAGGCTTCCTTTTGTCAAGAGGAAGGAACCTATGGCCACAGCTCAGGAATTTGGACAGCACAGGAAGTGTGATGAGCCAACACAGAAAGAACATTGGCCATTCGTTTAATCCATTTTCTTAGCTTTTTGGACTGAAAAGATAGTGAAAGTGGTTGAAAACCTGGTCCACATGGTTAATCAAAACTTCGGTCTATGCCAGCACTGGTTCTTGCTCTTTTGGATGTGTGCCAGTCTCTGTGGTGTGAGATGATATCTCATTGTTGTTTTGATTTGCATCTCCCTGATGATTAGTGATGATGAGCATTTTTATATGCCTTTTGGAAGTCTCTGTTCATTTATTCTCTCATTTACAGTTGGTGGGAATGTCGACCGGTACAGCCGTTTTTGGAAAACAATATGAACATTCCTCCAAAAAACTAGAAATTGATCTCCCATTTGACTCAGTCATACCACTCCTGGGAATTTACCCAGGGAGGCCAAAAACACACAGCAGAAACACCATCTACACTTCTATTTTCACAGCAGCACTATTCACAATAGCCAGAATCTGGAAACAACTAGAGTGCCCGAGAATTGATGACTGGATAAAGAAACTGAGGTACATTTACACAATGGAATACTATGTAGCTGTTAGGAAAAATGAAGTTATGAAATATGCCTATAAATGGATGGACATGGAGAGGATCATGCTAAGTGAAATTAGCCAGAGGGAAAAGGACAGATAGAGAATGACTGCATTTATTTGCAGGATATAAAGAAAAATAGTACCAATATCCAAGGCCAGGCAAAACATGGATCAGGAGGTCTTGTCAGTGAGTGGAATCTACTGCAAATGTGTGGGAGTCAGATATTAGGTAAGACAGAGAAGGAAACAGTGTACTAATACAATTGTTTGGAAATAATACCATCCTAGAACTCACATTGAGCATAAAGTAGGCAAGGGATATACATGATAACCTCTAAATACTGATGGTGAGAAATGGGCACTGGTGGAGGGATGGGTGCTGAAACACTAGATGACTAAACCCCAAACATGAACATCTTTGTAATTGTGATCTCACAGTGGTATAATAAAATTTTTTAAATAATAAAAAAAAATTCAGATCTAAGTAGGGAATATTGGCCAAGGGGAATTTATAGAAATAGAAATGCAAATCCTAGACTTAGACGTTCTAAATCTAAGGGTTAGAGTTATCAAAGGTTGTTGGAATTCTATCTTGGGAAAAATACTATTAAGTTCAGCAAGTGATTGCTGAAACCCAATCATGAATAGCTTTTTTTTATGAACAGCTTTTTAATTCTATATCTCATGGTGGCATAATAAAATTTTAAAAAATTTAAAAAGAAAGAGGAAAAATTGATTATTACAGAGTCCTAGCCTATAATCTCAGAGGTCAAAAGGCCAGGCTCCATCCAGTAGAATAATTTTGTTTCGGTTATCTGGTCTTCATATAAATATCTATCCTCAAAAAATAAAAAAGAAAAAAGAAAACAAACTTTAGACACCTAGAAAATGACATTCTATGTCAGTGAGTGTTATTTTAGTCCCTCATTCCACTGTGTGTGTGTGTGTGTGTGTGCGCACGCATGTGTGTGTGTGTGTGTGGGGTGGGTTGAACACCCAGCTTTGCTCAGGGCTTAATCCTGGCTCTGTGCTCAGGGATCCCTCCTGGAGGGCTCAGAGAACAAATAAGGTGCTGGGGATTGAACCTGCCCTGCTGCATGCAAGGCAAGTGCCCTCCCCGTTGCACAGCTCTCCAGCTCCTCAGTCTACTCCTGTGCTAGATGTCCAGGTATCAACACACCCTCATGTTTTATCACACTGAAAGCAGCAGCACCACGTAGGCACTACATTACATAGCACCAGTCATTCAAAGTACACAGACACACAGACACACAGACACACAGACACACACACACACACACACACACACGGAGCATTTTGCTTTGCTTTCACAATAACAAAGAAAGCAAAAGCAGCACCTGAAATCAGGCTGAATCTTTCCCGCAGAAGTCGGAGAGCGTAAGCAAGCAGGGAAAGAGCAGCGCTGGAGCTGGCAGGAGGGAGTGCGACTGCAGGAACACACAACTCACCTTGAGAAGCTGAAAGCTGAGTTCACTGTTATAGAGGCCAGAGCTTAAGAAAGAGTATGTAAAAGGAAACACATCAGAAAATGAAGACATGTTCAGAATAATAGACAGGCTATTTCAGCAATTAAAATGAAGGATAAAGACCATCGAAAGTAGAAAAGGGAACATAAAATTTAAGATTAGAGAGAAAGTAACCAGCCCAAGGCCCCAGAGCAGATGAGTAGATAAACAGGTAGACAGACACAATGGAGCATCACTCAGCTCTGAGGAAGGTGAAAGCCCGCATTGAGTAAAAGTGAGTTTAAGGGAGCCAGACAAATACAAAACCTCCCATATGTGGACTCTAAGGAAACATAGCAAAGGAATAAGCAATGGCTTATTATTGATGGCTCTGAGAGTCGGCGTAAGAGCTGAGTTTGTTATGCTGGAGCTCCAGGGAGGTGAGGAGATAGTCAAGGAGGGAGCTGACACTCATCGCAATATTGCATGCCTGCAACATGGCTATTCACCGCATTGTAAATCACAGCATCTTAATAATAATAATAATGGTAAAGAAAAACATGCAGATTAAAAAAACAAACCTGGGGCTTGAGCGAGATAGTCCAGCGGTAGGGTGTTTGCCTTGCACACGGCCGGCCCATGCCGGCCAGGGTTCGACCCCGGCATCCTATATGGTCCCCAAGCACCGCCAAGAGTAATTCGGTGCAGAGCCAGGAGAAACCCCTGAGCATCGCCGGGTGTGACCCCCAAAAAAAAAAAGCAGAAAAAAAAAAACCCAAATCTTTGGCTTGAAAGGCTGTTGCCAGAATAAAAAAAAAAATTAAGAACCAGAAAAGGAAAAAGTTCACAAGTTTGGTTGCCTAAAAATGTCACAGCTGGGCTGGAATGATAGTACCGTGGGCACAGTGCTCGCCTTGCATGCAGCTGACTCGGGTTCGACCCCTTGCACCCCATACAGTCCCCAAACCCTGCCAGGAGTGATTCCTGAGAGCAGAGCTGGGAGTAAGCTTTGAGTACCACTGGGTGTGCCTCCCCACCAAAACAAACAAACAAACAAACAGCCGACCACAGCTTCTCTAGGATCAGAGTCTGTTAGCACGCCTACAAGAACAGCACATGGAAACACATATGGCCATGATTCAACACATCTGTCATAGGAGGGTTTCTGTATGCATTTAGCACAGCAACAACAACAAAAATTACGGCAGAACCCCCAACAGCATTTTCTCACAAAGTTCTGTGAAGCAGAAAACCCACAACAAAGGAAATATGCTTTTCCGTGCGGACCATGAAAACATGCATCTTAAAGCAGTTTCTCAGTGAGCTCTTAATAGTTCAATTATAAGTTTATGTTTTGGTTTGGGGGGTATGGATATATTAATTTAATAGCAAGAAAAAAGGAAAATAAGTATAAAATTATCCTATTTGTGGAAAAAACATATTACATTCTGGACATGTATGAAATAGCATTATGAGAAGTCCATGTTTTAAAATCAGAATAAAAAGCAACACAAAGGGCTGGAGGGATGGTAGAGCGGGTAGGGCACGTCCCTGAAGGCAGCCGACCTACATTCTATCCCTGGCACACCATGTGGTCCCCAAGTCTACCAGGAGTGATTCCTTAGCACATAACCTAGTAACCCATGAGCACTACTGGTGTGGTTACAAAACAAAAAAACAAAACACAACATAAATTTATGAGCAACTGGAAAATATAGTTACTCAGAGATACTAATTTTTTTGTCATCTCAAAGGTTTAGGGAAATATAAACATTCAGCATTAAAATAATTTTATAGTAACATAAAAGGCAAGTAAGTTCTTATTCATTCTTACTTCTTTTCCAACTGTGCTTTCTTGAAATAGAATTGCTTCCCCTCTCCGTGATATCTAGAAAGTAATAGGTGGTGGTTAGAAAGCTGTAATTTGTCAACAAATTGCAAATTTAAAATACAAATGCTATGACAATTCTCTTTTCCTTCCAAAAGAACTAGACTGCTGCTTATTTGATATCTATGGTCTTAATTTCTCAGAGACTTTGAAAAACTTCTGAATTATCTATCTATCTATCTATCTATCTATCTATCTATCTATCTATCTATCTATCTATCTATCTATCTATCTATCTATCTATCTATCTATCTATCTATCTATCTATCTATCTCTCTCTCTCTCTCTCTCTCTCTCTCTCTCTCTCTCTATCTATCTATCTATCTATCTATCACATCAGCCATCCTATTTAGGCACCAATAGTTTAACAAAATTAAATAGACTATTATTTGAAATGTTACTGAGAAGTCACTATAGAAATAGATTTTTAAAAATGAGGAAGGCATCCTTTTGGACTGTTGAGTTTAAGAAGATAGTGCAAGTTCTTTTCATTTTCCTGAAATGTAGCAGGCCCATTTGTCTTCTGAAGTATTTCCAAGGTTGTATGAAGAGTGACACTAATATCTTTTAGCCGAACAATAGAATTTTTTTGGTTCCACATCATGAATTCACACTTCAGTTTATGTAGTTGCTCATCTAATAAATGTGATACTGCCATTTTAACCACCATATTTCTACTATATCACCTCTCTTATTATCAACAGGATTCATGTCAAACATTTTTTGTCGTGAGCTCTTACCCAAGCAAATACAGAGAAAAGCAAACACAGAACAAGGCTAAGCAAATAGAGAGAGAAAAGATTCCTAATACAGACTGAACTTTGCCCCTGTCAATGTGTGTTTGAAATTAAGTTCAGAAGGAAACTGAACTCATGATTTTGGACTCCTGAATCTCCATATGACACTTGACCTATGACCTTCACCTCTCACAGTTGGCTCACCTACTTCTGCCCTACCTGGTGTCATGGTAACCTCTGAGCTACCTCCACCACAGAACTCTGGCAGTCATACTGACATGTCAGATGCTTGGCTCTGAGGAGTCCTTGACCCCAGGCATCCTGCCACACCTTTTGAAAGCACACAGGAGCACTGTCATTTCCCAGTTCAGGTAGCATTTCTCCAACGTGGTAAATTTTACAGAATATTCATCTGCACACTTGCCCTTACAACCCTCCTCCTCGCTCCTACTTCAACAAAAGGAACTCTAACTTCTGAAATTGTTTGCTCTTCTTCTGATCTTCCCTTTCTTTGCCTTGCCTTTCAATATGTTTAATATCCTTTTCTCGTTGCCCCAAATCTCTATCTTTGTCTATTTTCTTGACTTTTTTTGGAGGGTCACAGCCAGTGGTGTTCAGGGGCCCATGGATGGAGAAGTCTGTATAAAAGGTCTTTAACCAATATGTGCAAGTATTTTTTTTTTTTTGCTTTTTAAAGATTTTTTTTTGGGTTACACCCAGTAATGCTCAGGGGTAACTCTGTGCTCTACACTCAAGAATTACTCCTGGTGGTGCTCAGGGGAACATATGGGATGCTGGGGATTGAACCCGGTCGGCCATGTGCAAGGCAAATGCCCTAACCGCTGGACTATTGCTCTGGCCCATGTGTACAAGTATTACTGAGAAATCACTGTAGAAATAGATTTTAAAAAATGAGGAAGGCAGCCTTCGGACAAATATGTTGAGTTTAAGAAGATAGTGCAAGTTCTTTTTATTTTCCTGAAATGTAGCAGGCTCATTTGTTTAGGACTTAGAGCATGAGAGTTTAGGACTTAGAGCATGAGAGTTTAGGGGATGAAAAGAACAGAGAAAGAGGTAGGGGCTTAGGAAAGTCGCCCGGGAGGCCTTGCAAAGGAGAATTGACTTAGCTCTTAAGGGCGGTAAGGGGAATCGGATTTCATGTAGGAAAGTGAATAGGAAATATTAAAATCCATTTGGATATTTAAAGATGAATTTAGATAAGCCATTTAGAAAACATGTGCATGGTGTGGACTAAGGTTATGGGACAAACAGGAAGGCAAGCCTCTAATTCTGGTGAGGAGCAACAACAGACCTCTGGATTATGGTGATGGGACCACCTGGACAATGGGGGCAGAGAGGATGTGACCTGCAAACCGCTACTGAGAACCATTCCCTTAAACCAAAGAGGCTTGAGCTAGACATCAACTGAGATTCCACAGCTTCTCTTCTTTTCTGCCATTTTCTCTCCTTTTAAAACGCTGGCTCTCATTTTGCCCTTTCATGTATTAAACGCTGCACCTCATCCCCATTTGTCTTTCTGGGCTTCTCACTTAGCACCTACTTCTATGAATGAAGAAATTCTCATCCTTTGTGTTTCCTCCTTGCTGCTAGTCAGTTTATGTCAACCTTATCTGTATTTTCACTATAACTGCTAAGGCAAGTGTCCTATACGCTGTACTATCGCTCTGGCCCCAAGAAAGATAATATCTTGTCTGGCTTCTCCCCACACATGAATGGGCTGCATCTTTCTGACACTCTTCCCTCGATTCATTTGAAGAGACTTCACAAAAGTTCCCAGGGCATTAAATAAAATATGTAGGGGACTATATGCAGTGACCAGGGAAGAAACTTTCATATGGTTATGGTCAGGTGGGCTAAGAAAAGTAATTTACAGGGGGCCTAGAGGGATAGTGTAGAGGTTATGGGGCTTGCCCCTTCATGTGACTGTCCCTAATTCAACCCCAACATTCTCTACCATCCTCTGAGGCACCATCAGGAGTGACTCCCTGAGCACAGAGCCAGGAATTGGTCCTGAGCACAACCAAGTGTGACCCAAAGAGTCACACCTGGTTCAATAAGTGCTTCAAATAAGCGCTCCCAAAGTTATACCTACCCACTGACTACCTGCACATCCAGCAGAGGTGGCACCTTCTTTTCCTATTCACTCATGCCCCAGTCTCCTCATCTGCCTGATGTCTGCCTGATGCCTTAACCTCCTGTGTTGTTCTCCCTAATTCCACGTCTCTCATGTTCCTTTATCTCTTTTAATCTCTTACTCTCTGTTCTTTTCTCCCCCACTGCCATTCATTCTTTTTAGCTCTTTCCTTATCACTTGATCACTTGATCACTTGACTTCCCGTTATTCATCGATTTGCTCGAGCGGCGCCAGTAACATTTCCATTTGACCCTATCACGTGCCAATGTAGCCCAATGGCATCTGGGTTGCTTCAGGAATACAAAGAAGCTCAAACTGCTCGTTCAGGCGTTCAGGGTCTTTTTTTTTTTTTTTTTGCTTTTTGGGTCACACCTGGCAATGCTCAGGGGTTTCTCCTGGCTCTGCACTCAGGAATTACTCCTGGTGGTGCTCAGGGAACCATATGGGATGGCGGGATCGAACTTGGACCGGCATGGGCCGGCCGCATGCAAGACAAATGCCCTACCCGCTGGACTATCACTCCGGCCCCCGTTCAGGGTCTTGACAAGGAAGTCTGACCATCTTGTAGGTGGGCGGCCACGTGATCTTTTGACATCCCGTGGGATCCAGTCAGTAACTGCTCTAGTCCAGCGGTTGTCTCCAAATCGCATTACATGTCCAGCCCATCTGATTTTCGATGCCTTGGCAAACTAGACAGCGTCCCTGACTCTGGAACAGCGACGGAGGTCGGAACTCCAGATTCCTTCTCTCACTTGAGTGAGGCGTGATATTCCAAGCATAGCTCTTTCGATTCCTCTCTGGGAGACCCGAATGGCCTCCAGCTAGCAGCTTTCCTACCAACTTAGCTTTTTTTGATTATTTCCATCTTCCAAAATCTATCTATATTTCTAAGAAATATACTTGTTCATATATATTTGTGTACATTTACATATATACACATATACACCAATTTTGTATAACATTGCTTTTGTTAAGTAAGTTTCCTTAGATCTGGTACTGGTGCAGTCCTTTGTATGTGTGTCAGATCCCTTGTAAGTCCTCTTTAGACTTTGGGCGTATAACACAGATCTTATATCCAGTATTCTACACATACCAATCACCCTTTTTGACTATTCTATATTTATACATCTGTTTCATGGAGG
The DNA here is from genome assembly GCA_021461705.1 of Cryptotis parvus. Lineage (NCBI taxonomy): Eukaryota > Metazoa > Chordata > Mammalia > Eulipotyphla > Soricidae > Cryptotis > Cryptotis parvus. The sequence goes on along the minus strand of JAJIBD010039075.1, from coordinate 21,645 downwards.
TATAGAGAGTTATCCTGTGTAAATCTAAAGGAATTTATGACAATAGTGTAAGATATTCTTTGCTTAAGGTCTTCAAATTGTATGGTATTATCCAATAACAATTATAGACCTCATTCCCATGACCTGATGGAATGGTTTGAGGCTCTTTATGTTCCTGGAGCAAGCAGGTTCCCTTGGGCTCTACTTGCATGAGACAGGTCATATGGAGATGTTACTGGTGCCCGCTCGAGCAAATCAAAGATGAACGGGAAGACAGTGATACAGTGATCCAATAACAACATGATAAATATTTGCCAAAGACTAAGGCTTGAGAATGGTATATCTGAAATTTTTATTTCTGTCTATGTTACAGAATAGGACTGATTATCTTTGGAAACTTTTACAATACAAATTATATAGATGTGAACTGATAAGTCACTAGAGAAATTTAAATCCCCAATGCTAGTAAGGATGACAATCAGTGGTATAAAAGAAGTCACTGTGTATTAATTCCTTCTACTAAATATATATTATATAATGTGATTATATGTATAATTATATATATTTATATATAATATATATATATATAATCACATGGCAGTGTGGTACATCAAATTTTTAGAAACCAACCATGTTCCAGAAATTCCGATGGTCAATGCAATAATAGACCAGATTTACCCATAGACCTAAACCCCAACCTAAACCCTAAACCCCATCCTGGATGTTTCATGAACCCCACTGCCCTCTTCCAGTACTCAATCAACCTGAAGACCTGTCCTGTTACAAATTACTCTATAAACTGAGGAGAAAAGGAAGGAGATGAGAATGCGGCTAGCCTGACAGCAAACTGGGTTCCCTGGGATAAATCCAGAGCCACGACAGAGCCTGGCAAGCTACTAGTGGTCTATTCAATATGCCAAAAATAGTAACAATAATGAACCTCATTCCTAACAAATGGAGACGTTACTGGCCTGTGCTCTAGCAAATGGATGAACAACAGGAAGACAAGTGAAGTGATACAAGTGATAATAATCACATATATTTAGTGACTAGAATTTGTTCTGTTAAATATGAAGTTAGAGTAATTTACTGCCTCCTTGTATTTTCTAAAATGCTGAAAGTCCCATTAAGTGGGGGGCCATGTCTTCCAGGAGTTCAGCATAAATTGCATCTGGAAATAGCTGCTTTTAATTCAGACTGCTGACATTCTGAATTAGAAAGCTTGGCATTCTAATCTTCTTTACCTGACCCTCTTCGTAGGGCTGAGCTACAGGTTGCTTGAGGTTCTTCTCTGATAATCAATTCTGTAGAGTCATCACTGTTGACCTCTGCCGAAAGGATGAAATTAAATTCCTTTAGAGTCTTATTCTATGTCCCAGAAACCAATGCAGATGGCTTCTGCATTGATGGTCTTTAGGAGAAGGGGAGTCCATCATGCGGGAGCCTGAATATTCCCAACCCCAGGTCCTTGGACCCACTGCTCAGGAGTTCTCCTAGAACCATCCTTGAGGACTGAGGACAGGTTTTCCTGGAAAGGCATGTCTTCTATCCGCATTGTTTACACCTTTTACCATTTTCTCTAGACTGCTCCTTGCTCTGGTTCTTACCTAGGGAATCAATGGGAATTACTTTTCCCCCTTTTTTTGCTTTTTTGGGTCACGCTTAGCAATGCTCAGGAGTTACTCCTGGCTCTACACTCAGGAATCACTCCTGTCAGTGCTCAGGAGACCATATGGGATGCTGGAGATTGACCCTGATTCGGCTGTGTGCAAGGCAGATGCCCACCCCACTGTGCTATCACTCTGGCCCCATGGGAGTTAGCAGGTTAGAACCCCCAAGTGCTGAGTCCTCAGTGACCGGAGCAGAACATACGACTACTCAAAACTGTTTTGTCCCAATTCCATGAGTGAAGCATAAATCTGAATTCTATTTATTTGTGCACTAAACTGTTTGAGAGTGTATGTTCAATCAGAACACTTTAATTAAAATTTTACATATGGAATCTCAATAAATGTATTAGTTTTAAAGGCTAAAACCAAACACACACACACACACACACACACACGGAACATTCATAGCAAAGAAAACTTTGTAAATACAAATTTTTAATTGTTCTTACCTCTTCCCTCATTGCTAGTCTTACCATCAGATACATTTCCAATGTTCTCAGGATCTGGAAAGTAAAGGAAAATTAAAGGAGTGCTCCATAACTCAAGGACTCTATAAATAAAGGACCCTATTACTAAAGAACTCTATAAGTAAAGGACCTTATACTAAAGGACCCTATAACTAAAGGACCCTATAACTGAAGGACCCAATTATTAAAGGACCCTATAACTAAAGGACCCTATAACTAAAGGATCTTATAACTGAAGGGCCCTATAACTGAAGGACCCGAATAACTAAAGGACCCAATAACTAAAGGACTCAATGACTGAAGGACCCAATAACTGAAGACCCGATAACTAAAGGACCCAATAACTAAAGAGCCTATAACTAAAGGACCTGATAACTAAAGGACCCGATAACTGAAGGACCCAATAACTAAAGGACACTATAACTAAAGGACCCGATAACTAAAGGACCCGATAGCTAAAGGACCTGATAGCTAAAGGACCTGATAACTAAAGGACCCGATAACTAAAGGATCTTATAACTAAAGAGCCCTATAACTGAAGGACCCGATTACTAAAGGACTCTATAACTAAAGGATCCTATAACTAAAGGACCCTATAACTAAAGGACCCAATAACTAAAGGACCCTATAACTAAAGGATCTTTTAACTGAAGGGCCCTATAACTGAAGGACCCTATAACTAAAGCACCCTATAACTAAAAGACCTGATAACTAAAGGACCCAATAACTAAAGAGCCTATAATTAAAGGACCCGATAACTAAAGGACCCGATAACTGAAGGACCCAATAACTAAAGGACACTATAACTAAAGGACCCTATAACTAAAGGACCCGATAACTAAAGGACCCAATAGCTAAAGGACCCAATAGCTAAAGGACCCGATAACTAAAGGATCTTATAACTAAATGGCCCTATAACTAAAGGACCCGATTACTAAAGGACTCTATAACTAAAGGACCCTATAACTAAAGGACCCTATAACTAAGAACCCGATAACTAAAGGACCCGATGACTGAAGGACCTGATAACTGAAGACCCGATAACTAAAGGACCGATAACTAAAGGACTGATAACTAAAGGACCCGATAATTAAAGGACCCAATAACTGAAGGACCCGATAACTGAAGGGCCCTATAACTAAAGGAGCCTGTTACTAAATGATCCGATAACTAAAGAAACCTATAACTAAAGGTATCTATAACTGAATGACTTCTTAATCTCAGAACTTGTTATTTTAAGGCAGAATTTGAATCAGAAAGATCTGTGTGACCAGTTCTTCCCTTTTTGTAGGGCTGTGGCACTTAGGGGGGCCCAAGGACCTCTCTGGGCAATACTTGGACCTCTATACCTACACTTTCTTTTTTAGGGGTGTACACCTGGCAGTGATCAGGGCTTGCTTGTGGCTCTGCACTCTGGGGTTACTCCTGATGGGGCTCAGAGTACCATAGGGGATGCTGGGAATTAAACCAGGGTCTGCCACATCAAGGCAGACACTACCTGTTGTGCTATTGCTCCATCCCTTGTGCCTGCTTTACTACAAGAGCTAAGTGTGTATCTTAGCCCTTGTAGTGGAGTGCTGCATCCCAGCAGGGTGACACCCAGCAGTGCTCAGGGACCTCTAAGCTGCATTCTGTGATGCTTGGGGAGACCATGAATGCTAAGGATAAAACCAGGGTGAGTCACATGCAAGGCATGTACACTCATGACCACCTCACAAGCCTGGTAATCAGTTTGGTTTCTTCCCACCTAATGGAAAGGGATCAGGACTCCAAGGAGCAAGGACCTATCAACTTTGTGCCCTGAAGAGAAAATGAACAGAAGTTTGGAAGCCACTAAGCTTTCCTTAGGTTCACAGTTAACTCATTTTGTAGGAATCTGGATGTAAGTGTCATGAACCCACGTAACACTGGCTGTGGATTCATGCAAATCACAGCAGGAACATTGCTTGTGGCTCTGCACTCAGGGATTACTCCTCAGAGGACCATATGGGATGGTCTTCTGGAACATTAACACTATGTTTAAGAATGGGGTTCTGCACCTCACCCTATATACCACATTGCCTTTCTGAAATATAAAACACAGTAATACTTTTGGGGATGGTGGCAGAGCCACATCTGGCAATGATCAGGAGTTTCTCCTTCCTCTGTACTTAGGAATTACTCCTTGTGGTGCTCAGGGGGACCAAATGGGATACTGGGGATCAAACCCAGGTTAGCTATACACAAGGAAAACACTTTCCCGGCTATGCTATCACTTCAACTCCAAAACACAATATTCTTTCTATATGAAAGCAAAGACTTGATTCAAGGAATGTGAACCTTTGCTAAGAGCCCCTGCTGTTAGTTCCGTCTCTTTGGGCAACTTGACATGTGTGCTCCTTAATTGTTTATGTGTGTGTTTTTGCCCAGATATGGAAATGGAACAAATCAGTGACCCAGGCTACCTTTGAGGTTGTTGTAAACATAAAAAGATATCCAGTTTCCATAGACATTTTCAAATATCACAGTATAGGCTAAAGTCACATGGCAAGGACCAGAAGTTTATCCTTCCACCATTAGAGAGTATGATCTTCCAAATTCCCACCCCCTCCAATCTTTCAAATTTTGAACAAGATTGTGTCAAAATCCAACGAGGGCAAGAGACCTCAGTTCTTTCATTCTCTACAAAACAAGGGGTGGGGTGAGATGACATCATTACATACAGTGCTCTGGGGAGTCAGACGTGCTTTAGCATATGAGGAGACAGAAGTGCCACATGCTAGAACTGATCATGTCTGTGTAGCTCCGACATAACCAGGTGAGATCAGTGCAGAGAGGGGGAGGGTCTCACTGGCCCTGGAGCAGCTCAGGGTCCACTGTCAGCACACAGGGAGCTCCTAGCACCCTGGAGCCTGGCGATGGCAGCTCTTACCCTCATCCATGCAATCAGCCGTTTGTGGGGCCTCATCCTCGCTGGACCCCAAGAAGCTCTCAAGTCTTTTTACTGCAACAAGAACAAATGTCAGTGTCTGACAGAAGATAAGTGGGGGTCCAGGGGTGGTCTGATAACCCAGGGCAAGGGGTGTCACCCCCTTCCCTCACGACTGTATTCATGGGTCACCTTGGGCTGGGACCCAGAACCCTTCATCCTGGTGGGTTTCTCTGCCGGCCCCTTGACTTCTCATCTCTCTCTCTCTCTCTCTCTCTCTCTCTCTCTCTCTCTCTCTCCCTCCCACCCTCCATGCAGTGCTTTGGTGGGGAAGGAGAGGGGGCCGATACTATGTCAGTGACTGAACTTAGGGCTCCTGCACACACAGCATGTACCCCACTCCTTTGCCCAATCGCCCCACTGTCCACTTCGTTTCTTCTTGTTTCTTTATGCCTCTGTTGTTGGACCTATCACCCATTTATCCTTTGCTGGGCTTTGCTCCCAAGAGAGTGAAAGTTCTGAATGACGACAGGGTGAAGAAGACAGCCTCTCCCCGGCTAGCGCCCAGCCTGACTAAGGTGGAACCCTACACTCAGCGCCCACTCCTAAAATGTTGGAAATTCTGAATTCAGGGAGGGGTGTGGGGGAAGGAAAAATCCCATTTTGATATTCTTTGACTTCTTTGGGCTTATTTCTTGCAGCTATTGATCTAACCAGAACAGTTGTAACAGAAACCATTTTAAATGAGAACAAATCTATGTTGAAGGATACAGCGAAGAATTAAAATGAATCTTTGGTAGAAAACACTATAACCAGGAAGATGTTTTTGTTTTGGGGCCACATTTGGTGACATTTATTTATTTATTTATTTATCTCTATTATTTATTTATTTATTTATTTATTTATTTATTTGCTTTTTGGGTCACACCCGGCAATGCTCAGGGGTTACTCCTGGCTCTGCACTCAGGAATTACTCCTGGCGGTGCTCGGGGAACCATATGGGATGCCGGGGATCGAACCTGTGTTGACCTTGTGCAAAGCAAATCCCCTACCCACTGTGCCATAGCTCCGGCACCACATTTGGTGATCTTTAGGGCTTACCCATGGCTCTGCGCTCAGGGATCACTCCTGGCAGATTCTGTCTGGGAACCATATGTGGGGCCAGAGATCAAACCTGGGTCAGCCACTTGCAAGGCAGTGCCTTCCTACCAGCTATACTATCCCTCTGGCCCAAACCAAGAAGATTCCTTATAGGTGCTTATCTCTTCTTCTTCTTCTTCTTTTTTTGCCTTTTGGGTCATACCCAGTGATGCTTAGGGGTTACTTCTGGCGTTGCACTCAGGAATTACTCCTGGCAGTGCTTGGGGACCACATGGGATGCCAGGGATCGAACCCAGGTTGGCTGCATGCAAGGCAAACGCCCTACCCCCTGTACTATCGCTCTGCCCTACCCCACCCCACCCCTGCTCTTACCTCTCTTCTCCTGGTGTTTTCTAAACTCTAGTAATTTTCTTGAATCTGTGTCATCTATGTAAACAGAGGAAACCATTTTTAACAACTCAAAAATCACAGCGGGAGGGGAGGCCTGTGAAGCTACTGGGTGAATCCAAGAATCACAACTAGAAGTCAAAGAACCAAATGACTGCAGATGCACAACAGGATCCTTTAGGGGGTCTTGGTGCCTGACCAAGGCACTGACTGGGGAGAAATTTTCTATTAAGAAAACTTGAAAATGGGCCAAAGTGATAGTCCAGTGAGTAGGGCATTTGCCTTGCATGCGGCCAACCTAGGTTCAATCCCCGGCATCTCATACAGTTCCCTGAGCACGACCAGGAGTAATTCCTGAGTGCAGAGCCAGGAGTAACCCCTGAGCATCGTCAGGTATGACCCAAAAAGAAAAAAAAAAGAAAACTTGGAAAGGTGTGGAAAGATGGAACAGTGGCAAGGCAGTTTGATCCCTGTTACTCCACACGGTCCTCTACGTGCCCACTGGGAGTTATTCCAGAACACAGAGCCAGGAGGAAGCCATGTGTTGTCCCAAAATGAAATCAAAACAGAAACCGAGTATGAAAAAAAAAAAAAAATAAAAAGCCCTGGAAAATCATGGTGTCTTCACCCGGATGTCTGGGTTGTGTTTCTAAGCTACCTATTTGTAGGGGAGTGGGGGGCCCACTTCTATCTCTGACAAGCTGCACCTTGCTCTGCTGGAACTTCCCTGCACCTCTCTTCTGCTTCTTTTTGTCATGCCACACCTCTATCTTCTCTGCCCTTTCTCATGTGGGGAGAACTTGGAGAACTTGTCTTGAAAATGGGGAACCTCCTCCACCACCCACCAACCTGACTTCCCTTGAACTATTTCCCAGGTAGAGAAAGAAACTTCTCTCGTGCCTGAACCATAAGATGTTGGGCACTAACCGCAGCTTGTATAGTGACCAAAGTGAAAGGCAAAAGTGCTTCCGTTCTTCAGGGAGTGTGTATCTAGCCTTTCCTATCTTAGTGGAAGGGCATTTGGTTTAGGTGAGACCTGTTTGGAACTCTAAGCTTACAGGGAAAAAAAGAATCTATCACATTGGCATAATTTTCCCCTTCAGAACCACAAGACTTGCTAGAAGACCTTGAAATATCTGTGGAGCTGCGGTTCCCCCACCCAGGACCAGGCTGGCAAGGCCTATCCAACTTGTCCTTGAAACTGGTGTGAAAGCAAACCACAAGATTGTTCACAAAGATTTCTTGAAAAAAATTGCTATGTATATCATGCCTTGCTGAAGAAGTCTGTCAAAAGCATCAGTTGGCCTTTTAAAACAGTTTATCTGTTTTAAACAGTGGTCTTCATTTCTGCTGACACTGGGTACCTGGGTGGGATATGCCTTTAGTCATGGTTCAAAGTTCGTAATTAGATGATAATATGAACTTATGATAAAGGAATATTTAGCCTTTTCCATATAAAATTATAGTGGCATAATTTTGAAACTCTATGGGTATAGTAGCTACCTTTTTGAGGAGATGATTTTTTTGGGTCACTTGGGGCCATCCTTGACACTACTCAGGGCTTACTTCTGGCTCTGTGCTCAGGGATCACTCTTGGTGGGGCTTGAGAGACCACAGGGGACATTTGGCTGTATGTAAGTACCTTACCCACTGTACTCTCTCTCCAGTTCCATTGTCACTGGTTTTAAAACAAATGCATTCCTTAGTGGCATATTTCTACACTGATCATTACATAAGCCCATATACTGGTGAACAGGCTCCTCAATTAATAGAGCTCTTCTATATATACATACATTCGTGCATAATATATAGCACATACAGACATACACGCGTAATATATTACATGTGTATGTCTATGTAGTCACTTGATCACTTGAATCCCGATTTTCATCTATTTGCTCGAGCGGGCGCCAGTAACATTTCCATTGGACCCTATCACGTGTCAATGTAGCCCAATGGCATCTGGTTGATTGATTCAGGAATATGAAGAGCCTCAACCATTCCTTCAGGGTCTTGACAAGGAAGTCTGACCATCTTGTAGGTGGGCGGCCACATGATCTTTTGACATCCCGTGGGATCCAGTCGGTAATGGCTCTAGTCCAGCAGTTGTCTCCAAATCGCATTACATGTCCAGCCCATCTGATTTTCGATGCCTCGGCAAATCATATTCCTGATTTTGGAATAGCGACGGAGGTCAGAACTCCGATTCCTTCTCTCACTTGAATGAGGCGTGATATTCCAAGCATAGCTCTTTCGATTCTTCTCTGGGAGACCCAAATAGCATTCTCATCCTGCTTTCATAGGGCCCAGGTCTCTGAGGCGTATGTTAATGCAGGGAGAATGGTGGAGTCAAAGAGATGTGCCCGAGCCGAAGGTTCTTTGTCCTTTGAGCTATTTCTTCGATGCCTTTGAAGGCATTCCATGCCTCTCTCTTCCTCCTGCGCAGCTCAGGTTTTAGGTCGTTCATCATGTTGACTTCTCGAGCCTAGGTACACATAACTGCTGCATTCAGAGATGTTTGTTCCATTGAGAGTGAATGGGGCCACTGGAACTAGTTCATTCTTCATAAACATGTCTATGTAGTATATGTAGTATGTAGTATATTACACATGTGTAATATATTACACATATATTACACATGTGTAATACATGTGTACACATCTACATACATACTATTAATACAAATATAATAATGATACAAATATAAGCTTGTGGCTGGGGTTTAGGGCAAAGAAAAGAACACCACAACAATTGCTGAGGGAACAACTCAAAGGGACAAGGAAGGTTGCTGAAGATGGTGAAATGTTGGCCTGGAACCCTATCCATAATAGCACTGTAAGCCAGTGCCCAACATTGATTGAAAATGCCCGTCACAGAGGAAAGCTGGTGGGTGAGTGGGAAACTGAGGACTCTGGTAGAGGGAAGCGAATACCGGTACTGGTGTTGGCACAACATACGCCTGAAATCCAATCATGGGTAATTTTGTAATCCACAGTGACTCAATACATTTAAAAAACAAAATTTTACTTCACTTGTATCACTTGTCTTCCAGTTCATCATCGATTGGCTCGAGTGGGCACCAGTAACATCTCCATATGTCCTGTCTCATGCTAGTAGAGCCCAAGGGCATCTGCTTGCTCCAGGAATAAAGAGCCTCAAACCATTCCATCAGGTCATGGGAATGAGATCTATAATTGTTACCGGTATTTGGCATGTCAAATACGATGTGGGTAGCTACGAATAGCACACATGATAACTTCTTATCTTTCTGCATTTCCCCCCAAATCCTGTTGAAATAAGTGCAGAGAATGGGGGCGTGTTTCAAGTGAAACTGGCAGCATTCGATGTAAAAAATCTCAGGAGAAAGTTGCTCTTGGTTAAAACTAGACCCTCTTAACTCAGGTACCTGCCACACAGCATTGAGCCCAATGCCTTACCCATTTGCCTTTTCAGAGCTGAAGTGGAGGCTTTGGGGGGCTCTTCTCTGTCGCTGTCAGCGAGCTCGTCACTGCTGATCTCTGTAGAAAAGCAAACGTTCCTTAGGACCTCCACATGGGGCTGAGGAGCCCATAGCCGGGAGAGCTGGCCTCCCCACCAGGAGCTCAGGTAAGACCTGTCTGCTCTGGTGAAGGCGCCTGGTCTGCACCTGGGTCCTGTGTGGCACAGGGCATACCAAACCCCTCAAAAACTGAAATGAAACCCAGGTGCTGCGAGCTTTGCCAACCCCGGCTTTCCTTACCCCACCTTTCTTCCGCTTATCATCCTCAAGATCCTCCTGCCTACCCCATCCGTCCTCTCCCCTGCTTCAGTCTGTCTCCTGCCTCCACCTCCCTCCTCCTCCCAACCCTAGCCCATCCCTTCTTCCATTCTCCTTCCTTCTCTTTCCTGCAGTCCAACTCTTCCACCTGGATTTCTCTTCCGGCAGATAGTTTCTTGTATCTTTGTCACGTGCTTCTTTCTCCATCTTCTTCCCACTTCCTGTCTTGGCCCCTTTCTTAACTTCTATGTCCCACACTTGCCTTGCTTGTGCTGAAAACAGTTTACAAACATCAAAATGTACTGCCTACCATTTTTCTTTTGATAGTTCCTATCTGGGGTATTTTCCAATTTCTTAAGCCCGGGAGTCACTACTGCTAGGTTCTATGAGCCCTCCGGCCCCTCTCAGCCCAAGACTTCGTGAAATGGACTCGGATGACATGTCCCAACCCCTTGCCAATCTGTCACTGACTCCCACTGCATGGTCTTACCTATTATGTCAAGACTCTGGTTACATTCTGTTCTGGGATTGGAAGGTGGTCTTTCCTTCATCACATTCATCAGAGATATAAAACAAGAACTGCTTTGGAGTGCATATTTGGATAACTCTGCTCCTAGATAAAATTATAGTAAGACATTGTTGCTTCCCCACAAAGGAGTGGACACGCAGGTCCTCAATAACCCTATCATGATATGCCCTTCTCCAGGGCATCTCGTGGGTAAAGGTGGTGAAGTGTACCTCCTGATTCCTTGACAATGACTTTAATTTCTGCCTTATAAAAAATCAAAGTGATAATTGCAGTCAAACGAAAATGCATCAATTAGAAATGCTGAATTAGCAAATATAAGCCAGGGTGAATGCCACTTTGTTCAAGTAGTAAAACTTGTAAACACATCCCAGAGGTCACTTTGTGATGTCCCTACTAATTTTACTCTGATTACCCACCACCTTGATACTTAGCATTAAGAGTAATGATGTTTAGTGGCTCAGAAATGCATATGAATTAAACTGTGCCTTATTTACATACTAACCACCAGCATCAATTGTGATTTCCATGTTTCAGTTGCTTTCAGCAACCCTACAGCAAGGCACTGCTTGCGTTGTCTATAACTTACCTGAAATCTCTATTGCTCACTCTGTACTTATCTGGTGTCCAACTTTCCCAAATTCCCTTTCTTTGAAGCCTCCTCCCATGGACACTCCATCCATTGGAAAGCTCAGCTTCTACGCCACACCCATTCAAAGCAGTTGAAATCTGTACCCCAGGGTATGTGAATGGCATGGTGGAATGTGCCTTGGGTGGTATCATTGGACAGAGAGGGGGTTGGGAAAGGAGGACAGAGGGAAGCTTTTAAAACATGGGCTGGCTCTGGCCAACCCTTCATGAGCGAGAGAAACTGAACTAATTTGGGGAATTCCCTGTCTATGTGGATGTGGGAGAGGATGATTTTTAGTCCAACAACAAAATCAAGTTGGTGGGGTAAGAATTCCTGAACAGTGGGCCAGGAATCTTCTTTCTTGCATCTCCATTGTTCACCTGAAAGGCTTCTTTGCACAACTCTGATAATGGAAAAGACCCACCAGAGAATGTTGACCCTGTTTCATTTGGCAACACTTAGCCACATGCTTCCCCTCTCGTGCTACTACTCGGAACCTCTATCTCGAGGCCATCTCCTGAGAAAGTGCCTCACTGACTCTGATGGCCCTTTTTCTATCTTCTGACTTTTGCTTCAGGCTTTTAACCAGAAGTTTCTGCGACCTTTCACCCACTGATGTGGTCTTTCCTTTCTAACCTCCTTCCTCCAGGTCTTTCCCATCCATACTTCAAGCTTCAGGCCAGAGCAATATAGTACAGTGGGTAAGCATTTGCCTAACATGTGGTTGGCACAGGTTTGATCCCGGCATCCCATATGGTCCCCCCAAAGTCTGCCAGGAGTGATCTCTGAGCTCAGAGCGAGGAATAAGCTCTGAGCCCCCAAACAAAACAAAATCCATACTTCCTATTCTCATGTATCAGTGTGATTTTTTCCCCCCCTTTCTCTGTTAATAAGTGTCTCCTCAAATCATGTTATGCCATTCTTTGCCACCATCTAGGTAGGGTCCCTCATCCTTTTCACATGCATTAAACCCAGTTGATCTGTCTTACCTGCTTGCTCAGGCTCTTGGCCACAGTGATTACTGGCTTTCTCAGGCTCTTGGCCACAGTGAAGACTGGCTTGCTCAGGCTCTTGACCACAGTGAAGACTGGTTTGTTCACTCTTCAATCCATGTATCTCTCTACTAGGTATGTCTTTCCTCTTCGCATGTGCCTCATCTGTGTCTGAGGGGTGACCTGAGACTCCGTTTACATGGATAGTTGTATCTAAACCATGTTTTAATTAACAGATATTTAGGTTTTTGCCTCCATTGATCAAAATCCATCAACCCAATAGCAAAATACAATCACATTGAGCTTCAAAGCAGAAGGAATTTAATGCAGGGTTTTAGGAGAGCTGAGAAGGGGGAGTGGAGTGGAAGGGCATAGCAACACAGAGACCAGATAAAGGACGCGGTGGGAGGGCAGCAGGGCAAGCAAGCCTGATGTCACTGCTTGGGCAGAAGCTGAACTGTGACTGTCGCACATGCTGGGGAGCGAAGTCAGCATGGAGGTGCAGCCACTGTGGGGCTTCTGGAGAGAGCAATGGGGCCAGGCCCAGTCCCTTATGAGAATCTCCTGAGAGAGGCCAGCGAGGAGTCAGCATCCAGGAGCACTAGTGAGCACGTCCGCAGAATCCGATGGACAAGAGGGAGGGGCAGAGTGGGGCAGGGGAGGGTAAGGAATGTTCCGGGATGAATAGCCCAGACCAGCATATGCCCCCCTGCACCCATGGGAACTTCGGCTCATTATCCATCCATTCCAGGCCCCTTTCCTTCCAACTCAATTCTAGTTTTAACTAGATAAAAATCATTTTCCAGTGCAACTGGATTGTTTTTTTCTCATTCAGTGCTGTTTTTTCAAATTGCTTTCTGTGGTACAAATTAAAAGTAATTCTAGCAATTAGAGAAGAAAAGGACATTAAGGGCATCCAGATAGGCAAGGAAGAAATCAAGCTATCATTATTTGCAGATGACATGATATTATACTTAGAGAACCCTAAACTCTTGACCAAAAAACTCTTAGAAACAATAGATATGTATAGTAGAGTGGCAGGGTACAAAATCAATACCAAAAAGTCGGTGGCTTTCCTATACACAAATAATGAAAGAGAAGAAAGGGATTTTAAGAAATCAATTCCATTCACAATTGTGCCACAGAAAATCAAATACCTAGGAATCAGCTTAACCAAGTATGTAAAGGACCCATACAAAGAGAACTACAAGATACTGCTTCAAGAAATAAAAGAGGACACGAGGAAATGGAAACACATTCCCTGCTCATGGATGGGGAGAATTAACATTGTCAAGATGGTAATACTCCCTAGAGCTTTGTACAGATTCAATGCAGTTCCTATAAGGATACCCATGACATTCTTTAAAGAAATTGACCAAACACTCCTGAAATTCGTATGGAATAATAAACCCCCACGGATAGCTAAAGCAATCCTCGGGAAAAGAAGATGGGAGGCATCACCTTTCCCAACCTCAAACTGTATTACAAAGCACCAGTAATTAAACCAGCATGGTACTGGAATAAAAACAGACCTGTGGACCTATGGAATAGAGTTGAGTATCCTGACACCCACCCTCAAAGACATGACCAGTTAATCTTTGATAAAGGTGCAAAGAGTCCAAACTGGAGTAAGGGAAAGCCTCTTCAACAAGTGGTGCTGGCCAACTATAAGAACTTGTGGAACACGGCAAAAGCCGTGTTAAGAGGGAAGTTTATACCTCTGCAAGCATTCATCAGGAAACAAGAAAGGGCCCACATAAATAACCTGACTACACAGCTGAAGACATTAGAGAAAGACCAACAAAAGGGAGCCCAACCCAGGCAGAAAAAAAGGAAATAATAAAACTTAGAGAGGAAATCAATGAGTTGGAAACCAAAAAAAAAATCCAAAAGATTAATGAAACCAAGAGCTGGTTTTTTGAAAAAATAAACAAGATTGACAAACCATTGGCAAGACTTGTAAGGACAGGGAAAGAGAGAACCCAAATAAACAGAATCAGAAATAAAAAGGGTGACATCACAACAGAAACCACAGAAATCCAAAAGATCATCAGAGATTACTTTGAGAGCCTGTATGCCGTGAAACATGAGAATCTAGAAGAAATAGATCAATTCCTGAAGTCCTATAACCTCCCACGGCTGAAACAAGAAGACCTATAATACCTGAATAAGCCTATCACCATTGAGGAAATAGAAACAGTAATTAAAAGTCTTCCCAAACACAAAAGCCCAGGTCCAGACGGATTCCCTAGTGAACTCTACCAAACCTTTAAGGAGGACCTACTGCCTGTCCTGTTCAAGCTCTTCCAGGAAATAGAAGAAACAGAAACACTCCCAAACAGCTTCTATGAGGCACATATCACCCTGATACCCAAAGCAGGAGAGACAACACAAAGAAAGAAAACTACAGACAAATATCCCTGATGAACACGGATGCTAAGATCTTCAACAAAATACTAGCAAACAGAATCCAAAGACTCATCAAGAAGATTATACATCATGACCAAGTAGGATTCATCCCGGGTATGCAAGCATGGTTCAACATTCGCAAGTCAATCAACATAATACATCATATCAATAAGAGAAAAAATAAAAACCATATGATCCTATCAATAGACGCAGAGAAAGCATTTGACAAGATCCAGCACCCGTTCATGATTAAAACCCTCCAGAAAATGGGAATTGAAGGGACTTTCCTCAAGATAGTTACAGCCATCTACCAAAAGCCCACAGCGAGCATCATTCTCAATGGGGAAAAGTTGAAAGCCTTCCCCCTGAGATCAGGGACAAGACAAGGTTGCCCACTCTCACCTCTTTTATTCAATATAGTACTGGAAGTACTTGCCATAGCAATCAGAGAAGAAAAGGACATCAAGGGCATCCAGATAGGCAAGGAAGAAGTCAAGCTATCATTATTTGCAGATGACATGATATTATACCTAGAGAACCCTAAACTCTCTACCAAAAAACTCCTAGAAACAATAGACACATATAGTAGAGTGGCAGGATACAAAATCAACACGCAAAAGTCGGTGGCTTTCCTATATACAAATAACGAAAGAGAAGAAAGGGATATTAAGGAAACAATTCCATTCACAATTGTGCCACAGAAAATCAAATACCTAGGAATCAACTTACCCAAGTGTGTAAAGGACCTGTACAAAGAAAACTACAAGACACTGCTCCAAGAGATAAAAGAGGACACAAGGAAATGGAAACACATTCCCTGCTCATGGATGGGGAGAATCAACATTGTCAAAATGGTAATACTCCCTAGAGCTCTGTACAGATTCAATGCAGTCCCTATAAAGATACCCATGACATTCTTCAAAGAAATTGACCAAACAATCGGTGAAATTTGTATGGAACGATAAACCCCCAAGGATAGCTAAAGCAATCCTCGGGAAAAAGAAGATGGGAGGCATCACCTTACCCAACTTCAAACTGTACTACAAGGCAGTAGTAATTAAAACAGCATGGTATTGGAATAAAAACAGACCCGTGGACCTATGGAATAGAATTGAGTATCCTGACACCCAACCTCAAACACATGATCATTTAATCTTTGATAAAGGTGCAACGAGTCTAAAATGGAGTAAGGAAAGCCTCTTCAATAAGTGGTGTTGGGAAAACTGGGCAGCGACATGTAAAAAATGAATTTGGACCTGTGTCTAACACCATGCACAAAAATCAGATCAAAGTGGATTAAAGATCTCAATATCAGACTTGAATCCATAAAGTACATTGAAGAAAATATAGGAAAAACCCTCCATGACATTGAAGCTAAAGGCATCTTCAAAGATGAAACATCACTAACAAAGCAACTAGAAGAAAAGATAAACATATGGGACTACATGAAACTAAAAAGCTTCTGCACCTCAAAAGAAACAGTGACTAAGATACAAAAGCAGTCCACAGAATGGGAAAGAATATTCACCCAATACCCATCTGATAAGGGGTTAATATCCAGGATATATCAGGCACTGGTAGAACTTTACAAGAAGAAAACAACCAACCCCATCAAAAAATGGGGAGAAGAAATGAACAGAAACTTCAGCAAGGAAGAAATTCGAATGGCCAAAAATCATATGAAAAAATGCTCATCATCACTAATCATCAGAGAGATGTAAATCAAAACAACAATGAGATACCACTTTACACCACAGAGACTGGCACACATTCAAAAGAACAAGAACAACAAGTGCTGGCGTGGGTGTGGGGAAAAGGGGACACTCATCCATTGTTGGTGGGAATGCCGGCTGGTACAGCCTTTCTGGAAAACAATATGGACTTTCCTCCAAAGACTAGAAATTGAACTCCCATTTGACCCAGCCATACCACTCCTGGGAATCTACTCTGGGAAGCCAAAAATACGCAGCGGAAACACCATCCCTACTTTTATGTTCATAGCATCATTATTCACAATAGCCAGAATCTGGAAGCAACCAGAGTGCCCGAAAATCGATGACTGGATAAAAAAGCTTTGGTACATCTACACAATGGAATACTATGCAGCTGTTAGGAAAAATGAAGTTATAAAATTTGCCTACAAATGGATGGACATGGAGAAGATTATGTTGAGCGAAATTAGCCAGAAGGAGAGAGACAGATACAGAATGACTGCATTTATCTGCATAACATAAATATATAGGTACATATTATGATACCAATATCCAAGGTCAAGTGAAACATACATCAGGAGGTCCTGTCAAAGGTGGAAATTATCACAAACGTGTGGGAGTCAGAGGCTAGGTACGACAGAAAATGGAACAGTGTGCTAACAATTGTTGAGGGTACTTATGCCAACCTAGAACTGAGCATTAAGAGGCAAAAAGATATATATGACAACCCTTTAATGTATGTTCTGTAATCCATAGTCTGGAGGGGAAGGAAAAGAGAAAGAGAGAGAAATGGAAAGAAATAAAGAACCTGCCATGGAGGAGGGCTGGGGGAGGGAGGAGGGAACCGGGGACATTGGTGGTGGGAGATGGGCACTGGTGGCGGGATGGGTGCTGGAACACTGTATGACCAAAACCCAAATATGAACTTTTTAATTGTATATCTTTGTAATTGTAAAAATAAAAAAATTAAAAAAAAAAAAAAAAAAAAAACATAATAAAGAAGAAGAAGAAGAAGAAGAAGAAGAAGAAGAAGAAGAAGAAAAGAAGAAGAAGAAGAAGAAGAAGAAGAAGAAGAAGAAGAAGAAGAAGAAGAAGAAGAAGAAAGAAGAAGAAGAAGAAGAAGAAAGAAGAAGAAGAAGAAGAAAGAAGAAGAGAGAGAGAGGGAGATAAAAGAACCTGCCATGGACGCAGGCTGGGGGAAGGGGGAGAGAGGCAGGGACATTGGTGATGGGAGATGGGCAGGGTGGAGGGGTGGGTGTTGGAACACTGTAGAACCAAAATTCAAACATGAATATCTTGTAATTGTATATCTAATGGTGGTATAATAAAATATTTTTAAAAAAAAAAAAAATACAAAAAAAAAAAAAAAAATCCCTTTAGTTTGAAAGGAAAAAAAAAGGTGCTGGGAAAACTGGACAGCTACATGTAAAAAAATGAATTTGGACCTGTGTCTAACACCTTGCACAAAAATCAGATCAAAATGGATTAAAGATCTCAATGTCAGACATGAATCCATAAAGTACGTTGAAGAAAATATAGGAAAAACCCCTCCACGACATTGAAGCTAAAGACATCTTCAAAGGTGAAACACCATTAACAAAGCAACTAGAAGAAAATATAAACATATGGGACTACATGAAACTAAAGAGCTTCTGCACCTTGAAAGAAACAGTGACCAAGATAGAAAGACAGTCCACAGAATGGGAAAGAATATTCACCCAATACCCATCTGATAAGGGGTTAATATCCAGGATATATCAGGCACTGGTACAGCTATATAAGAAAACAGCCAACCCCATTAAAAGATGGGGGAGAAGAAATGAACAGGAACTTTGACAAGGAAGAAATTCGAATGGCCAAAAGGCATATGGACAAGTGCTCATCATCACTAATCATCAGAGAGATGCAAATCAAAACAACAATGAGATATCACCTCACACTCCAGAGACTGGCCCATATCCAAAAGGGTAAAAGCAACAAGTGCTGGCGTGGATGCGGGGAAAAGGGGACTCTCATACATTGTTGGTGCGAATGTCGACTTGTACAACCTTTCTGGAAAACAATATGGACATTCCTCCAAAGACTAGAAATTGAGCTCCCTTTTGACCCAGCCATACCACTCCTGAGAATATACCCTGGGAAGCCAAAAACACACAGCAGAAACACAATCCGGACTTTTATTTTCATAGCAGCACTATTCACAATAGCCAGAACCTGGAAAAACCCAGTATGCCCGAGAACTGATGACTGGATAAAGAAACTGTGGTACACTACATGGAATACTATGCAGCTGTTAGGAAAAAAATGAAGTTGTGAAATTTGCCTATAAATGGATGGACATGGAAAGGATCATGTTGAGTGAAATTAGTCAGAAGGAAAGAAAGAGATATAGAATGACTGCATTTATTTGCATGACATAAATATATCAGGTGGTCTTACCAAAAGTGGAAATTACCACAAATGTGTGGGAGTCAGAGGTTAGGTAAGATACAGAAGGGAACATGTGTGAATAAATGTCAAAAGGGGCTGATACCAACATAGCATTAAATACAGGCAAAAAATGCACATGATGGCTTCTAAGTGTATGTAGTGCAACCCACAATGTGTAGGAGAAGGAGAAGAGAGAGAGGAAGAGAGGAAAAGCGATAAAGAACCTGCCATGGAGGCAGGCTATGGGATGGGGGAGGGAATTGGGGACATTGGTGGTGGGAAATGGTCACTGGTGGAAGGCGGGGTGCTGGAACACTATGTGGCCCGAAACCTCTAAACATGAACAACGTTGTAATTATATATCTCACGGTGGTATAATAAAATGTTTAATAAAAAAGGTAATTCTCTATGAACAGAGAATTGTTTTTTTTTGTGTGGTGTGTGGCTGAACTACTGAAGTAAACCTAGTGCAGCAAACTGATGGAAAATCAATAAAATCTTAATGAAAACCCCAAACATAGGATGATTAAAAAATTCTCTGAGTTAATATAGAGTTGGGGCATATTTGGGTGTGTACTTTGCACCCCATAGAGGATATTCCTGGGAGCTGGCCTGACCATGAAACACAGCCCTCTCTTAGCCCAGGCACCTCCCTACAAATCTTCAGGGTCAAACTCTGGGTTCTCCCAGCAGTTGGCTGTGTGACAGTGGGCTGAAGATGAAAAATCCTCTCTATGAATTCACTGCCCCTATTCTGAGATGACCTGGGATTCAATGTGCAGGTAGGGTTAGGACCACATTGTGAGTTACAAAAAATAACTTATTGTCTTGTTTTCCTTGTTTCCCATGCCCTACAAGTGTGTGCATGTGTGCGTGCGTGCGTATGTATGTGTGTGTATATAAGCATGTGAATTTTGTCTCTACTCTCTTCCTTTATACATTAGAGGCACTAGTGGATTAATTGCTAAGATGACAGATTCATTCATGTTTTAAAACAAATTTTGCAGAGGTTAATGTTTGGATGAAACATGGTTTGTTGATATTGTGTGTGTTTTTAAAGCATATTATAAATTTAGAACATCCCTTCTTAAGCAACACGTTCCAATTGGTAGCTATGTCATAGTAAGGGTTTTCCACAATGCCAAAGGTTTCCAGAGACTGTTCTCTGTTACTCACATGTAACAGTCATGGAAAGATGTAAACTTTGGTGTCCCTAAGAAAAGGCAACCAGTGGGCCTTAGTCTCTCTTCCTGTAACATTAAGAAATGCAAAGACTTTACCACTGTTTCTCCCATTTAGGGAATAAATCAGTCCACAACAGATGTGGGTAGAGGAAAATAATAGCATTTACTGAAACGGTCAAGATCTTTGACTAAACTGAGCTTATTAGGGTACGGGACAGGCGAGGGAGGGAACCTGAGAGAAGCAGACTCTGGTGGAGGGAGTTGTTGGCATACTGTATGCATGAAAACCGATCATAAAGAGTATTATCAACCACAGAACCTCAATCAATGGCAAAAGTTTTTAAATTTTAAGAGAAAAAAAAAAGCAAAAGGAAGCTTTGACTTTGGCAGATATAAAAAAATATGATGATAATTACAGGTAGTGAAAATATTAAAAGTAATGGGCATCAATGAAGGATCAGGTTTGGTTGAAAATAAATCTCATGAAATAACTTGTTGAAAATCCAGCAGCCTGACTTGCAGGTTTTATTGTCAATTCCATTGGATCATGCATCTGGGGGACAACGAGGGAATTCCCCAAGGTCACAGAGCAAACTTGGAAACAGGATGTGGGTAACCAAATTCCTGCTCCAGCATCCTTACTGCCCAGTTCAATCCTAATTCAGGCTAGGTTACTTGGCACAAGCTACCAAACTCTCTAGTTGATCCTTTCCTCTCTGAGAAGTGGAGGTTGCTATATCATCTCTGGAAGGTATTAGAAGTCAGTAATCTCTTATTTGCCTCACTCTCTGGGAAACCAGGATGCTCAGAAAATTAAATCCTTACACATTTATAATTTAGCTTTTAAAAAATTTTAATTGAGATTCTGGGTTTACAATGTCATTAACAATGTTTTTTCATGCATATAATTCCAACACCACTCCCATCACCAGTGAGACCCCTTCCTCTCAAAGGACCCCAAACCCCCCCCCTTCTCTACCCATCACAATTCAATTGTGTGGATCAATTCTCCCACTATGCTTTATTGTTACCTTGTGGGTATCTTTAAGTCCCACTGATGAGAGAGGTCAATCTGTATGTGTCCTTTCTTCTGACTCACCTCTGGTCCCATCATATTGTTACAAATTGATGCTTTTTTCATTTCTTAGAGCTTCATCGTATCCCACTGTGTACACAGATAACAACTTCTTGCTCTATTCATTGGTAGCTGGGTTTGGGTTGTGTCCCCGTCTTGGCTATTGTGCTAAGGGCGTTGATGAACACAGGTGTGCGTGTCCTTTGCAATTCATGTTTTTGAGTTTAGGAGACTGATGCCAAAAAGGGTACTGCTGGACTGTATGGGAATTCTATTCCTATCACTTAGCTTTAAATCTCCTTAAGATCATTCTGGTTTTGTTTCTTTTGTTAAGCCAATAATAGCACACAGTAGTTCTTGTTGCCAACACACCAAAGGGGTTACTGCTGCCCCCACTGTTTTAAGGCTGCTTCTGGT